>JAODAL010037577.1:0-40222 GCA_025379985.1 Phyllomedusa bahiana
CACCCCGGGCCCCCCCCCCCTTCCAAGGGGGCCCCACCTCTTTAGTACTGATGGCTCCGCCCCTCCCCACCCCTGATTGCTCCGCCCTCCCCTTCCAGGCGCTCACCTCTTTAGCACTGATGGCTCCGCCCCTCCCCAGATAGCGCCACCCCTCCCCAGCCCCGATTGCTCTGCCCTCCCTGGTGCTCACCTCTTTAGCACTGATGGCGCCGCCTACCCCATATAGCTCTGCCCCTCCCCACCTGTGATTGCAACGCCCTCCCCTCCCAGGCGCTCACCTCTTTAGCACTGATGGCTCCGCCCCCCCCCACTGCTGATGGCTCCACCTCCCCCCCCTCACTGCTGATGGCTCCGCCCCCACCACTGACAGCTCCATCCTCTCATCCCAGGCGCTCACCTCTTTAGCACTGATGGCCCCTCCCCCTGCTCGCCCTCCCCGGCCCACCTCTTAGCACTGATGCCCCCCCCATAGCTCCCCCTCCCCGGCGCTCACCTCTTTAGAACTGATGGCCCCTCCCCGTGCTCCGCCCCCCTGGCCTCACCTCTTTAAAACACTGATGGCCCCTCCCCCCTGGGTACCCTTCCTGGCGCCACCTCTTTAAGCACGATGGCCCCTCCCCAGTAGCTCCGCCCTCCCTGGCGCTCACCTCTTTAGCACCGATGGCTCCACCTCCCCCCCCACTGCTGATGGCTCCGCCCCCACCCGACAGCTCCGTCCTCTCATCCCAGGCGCTCACCTCTTTAGCACTGATGGCCCCTCCCCGGTAGCTCTGCCCTCTACTACCAGGCACTCACCTCTTTAGCACTGATGGCCCCTCCCCGGTAGCTCCGCCCTCCCAGGCGCTCACCCTTTAAACACTGAGGGGCCCCCCCCGGTATCCGCCCTCCCACGCTCAAAATTTTAGCACTGTGGCCCCTCCCCATAGCTCCCCCTCCCTGGCGCTCCCTCTTTAGCACGATGGCCCCTCCCCATAGCTTTCCCCCCCCCGGGCTCACCTCTTTTGCCGATGGGCCCCCCCCCAGTACTCCCCCCCTCCCGGGCCCCCTCTTTAGCACTGATGGCCCCTCCCCGGTAGCTCCGCCCTCCCAGGCGCTCACCTCTTTAGCACTGATGGCCCCTCCCCCGTAGCTCCGCCCTCCCGGGGGCCACCTTTTAGCACTGATGGGCCCCCCCCGTAGCCCGCCCTCCCCGGGGTCACCTCTTAGCACGATGGCCCCTCCCCCCGGGAGCTCCGCCCCCCAGGGGGTCACCTCTTTTGCACTGATGGCCCCCCCCACAGTACTCCGCCCCCCAGGGGCCCCACCTCTTTAAAACACTGTGGGCCCCCCTCCCCCCATATTCCCCCGCCCTTTCCCAGGCAAATCACCTCTTTAGCATGATGGCCCCTCCCCCAAGCTCCGCCCCCCCAGGCCTCAAACCCTTTGCACGATGGCCCCTCCCCAGTACTCCGCCCTCCCCCGGCACTCACCTCTTTTGCACTGAGGGGGCCCCCCCCGTACTCCGCCCTCCCAGCGCCACCTCTTTAGCATGATGGCCCCTCCCCCGGGGAGCTCCGCCCTCCTGGCGCTCACCCTTTACACGATGGCCCCTCCCCGGTAGCTCCGCCCTCCCAGGCGCTCACCTCTTTAGCACTGATGGCCCCTCCCCCTAGCCCGCGCCCTCCCAGGCGCTCACCTCTTTAGCACTGATGGCCCCTCCACGGTAGCTCCGCCCTCCCAGGCGCTCACCTCTTTAGCACTGATGGCCCCTCCACAGTAGCTCCGCCCTCCCAGGCGCTCACCTCTTTAGCACTGATGGCCCCTCCCCGGTAGCTCCGCCCTCCCTGGCGCTCACCTCTTTAGCACTGATGGCTGGTGACTCCGGTGATGCAGTCGTCTCCCTCAGTTTGGCTTTGTCTGGGGACCCAGTGTCCACTTCCTGCCCGATGTTCTCCGAATCTTTGATGTTACTGAAGGTTTTTTTTCCCCCTTCTTCTAAGCTGGGAGCCAGAGTGGTCACAGGGGGGCGGGCGGCGGTGGCGTGGCCAGCCAGGGGGGTCAGGGGCGGCGGTGGCGTGGCCAGCCAGGGGGGTCAGGGGCGGCCAGCCAGGGGGGTCGGGGGCGGCGGCGGCGTGGCCAGCCAGGGGGGTCAGGGGTGGCGGCGGCGGCGCGGCCAGCCAGGGGGGGGGGGGCGGGGGCGGGGTCACCCGGGGGGTGGGGTCGGGGCGGCCAGCCAGGGGGGCAGGGGTGGGGGGGCGGCGCGGCCAGCCGGGGGGGGTCAGGGGGGCCCCCCCCGGGCCACCACAGGTTTTCCCCCGGAGAAGGGGGCCCGGGGGCGCGCGGGGGGGCCCAGGGGGGCCCCCCCCCCTTAAAAGGGGCGGCCGGGCGGCGCAGGTCCAGCGCCCCCGGGGTCATGCGCGGTCCCCGGGCCCTTTTTCCCGTCGGGCAGAGAGCCCAGCGTCCCGGGTCCTGCAGAGCGCAGATACCATCAGCACAGGGCCCCCCCACACCGGGCCCACCGCCACGGAGCCCCCCCCCCCACCTACCGATTTACTGTCTGGCTTCCTGCTCTTCCGTAGAGTGACGTAGGAGGCGATCGTGCTGGACTCCAGAGGGGGAGACTTGGTCCTCGGGGGCACAACTCCCACCGGAAAGTGTGAACCTAGAGAGCAGCACAGGAGCCGGTTAGAGACGGCCCAAACCCCCCGCTCTTTTAAAAGGGGAGAGGGGCCGACAAGGGGGGACTTAAACTCCGGGGGGATGGAGGGCAACATGGGCACATACTACCGGGGGGGGGAGATGGGGGGACATGGGGCACTATACTACCGGGGGGGGGGATGGGGGGGCCGACATGGGACTAACTAGGGGCGAGATGGAGGGGGGGACAGGGGAAATAACTACCGGGGGGGGGGGGTGGAGGGGGCCGAAAAGGGGCACATACTACCGGGGGGGGGATGAGGGGCCGACAGGGGCACTATCTACCCCCGGGGGGGGGGGGGGGGGGGAGGGGGGGGGGGGAGATGGAGGGGCCGACATGGGGCACTATACTACCGGGGGGGAGATGGAGGGGCCGACATGGGGCACTATACTACCGGGGGGGGAGATGGAGGGGCCGACATGGGGCACTATACTACCGGGGGGGAAGGAGGGGGCCCACAGGGAAAAAACTACCGGGGGGGGGGATGGAGGGGCCCACATGGGGCACTATACCACCCGGGGGGGGGGGAAATTTGGGGGGGCCACATGGGGGGGACAACAAACCCGGGGGGAATGGGGGCCGACATGGGGGCACAAATACCGGGGGGGGGGGGATGGAGGGCCGAAGGGGCACATACTACTGGGGGGGGAGAAGGAGGGGCCGACATGGGGAACTAAACAACCGGGGGGGGGGGGGGGGGGGGGGGGGGGGGTGGGGGGGGGTGGGTGGGGCCGACTTGGGGCACTATACTACCGGGGGGGAGATGGAGGGGCCGACATGGGGAACTATACTACCGGGGGGGGGGGGGAAAGGAGGGCCACAAGGGGCACATACACCGGGGGGGGGGGGGGGGGGGGAGAAAGGAGGGGCCGACATGGGGCCCAAAACAACCGGGGGGGGGGGGGGGGGGGGGGAAGGAGGGGGGACATGGGGCACTAAACTACCCGGGGGGGGGATGGGGGGGCCGCATGGGGACATACACCGGGGGGGGGGAAAATGGAGGGGGGGGGACAGGGCACAAAATACCCGGGGGGGGGGCCGGGGGGGGGGGGGGGGGGGGGGGGGGTGGGGAGAGATGGAGGGGCCGACATGGGGCACTATACTACCAGAGGGGGAGATGGAGGGGCAGACATGGGGCACTATACTACTGGGGGGGAGATGGAGGGGCCGACATGGGGCACTATACTACCGGGGGTAGATGTAAGGAGGGGCCACATGGGCACTATACTACCGGGGAGGGAGATGGAGGGGCCGACATGGGGCACTATACTACCGGGGGGGAGATGGAGGGGCCGACATGGGGCACTATACTACCGGGGGGGAGATGGAGGGGCCGACATGGGGCACTATACTACCGGGGGGGAGATGGAGGGGCCGACATGGGGCCCTATACTACCAAGGTGGGATGGAGGGGCCGACATGGCACTATACTACCGGGGGGGATGGGGCCGACATGGGGCACTATACTACCCGGGGGGGAGATGGAGGGGGCCGACATGGGGCAACTAATACTACCCTATACTCTACCGGGGGGGGGGGGGAGATGGAGGGACCGACATGGGGAATATACTACCAGGGGGGCGATGGAGGGGCCGACATGGGGCACTATACTACCGAGGGGAGATGGAGGGGCCGTCTATAGAATAAGGATATCCAAAAGCATAAAGGACCCAAAGCAAAGCATCCCCACAGAAGTAACCCTATGAAGAGCAATGGAGTCATCGCCCCGGTAAGGGCGGCCCCACCAACACCCGCTGTCCCTAGGAGTCACCCTGTCAATACCCTGTGGGCCTTAGTGACCATGTTTCTGGATTGTTCTTTGTATTTACTGACTTACAGTTTTTTTTTTGACTTTGTATATTTTTAAATAGTATAAATAAAGTTTTTTATCGGGTATCTTAATCAGGGAAATAGTGGGGTACAAGACTGAAGAGGTTAGGACTATCCACATGTGCGGGGGGCTCTGCAGCTAAATACACACGTGCGGGGGGCTCTGTCGGATGACCACACTTGCGGGGGGCTCTGCAGCTAAATACACACGTGTGGGGGGGGGGGCTCTGCAGCTAAATACACACGTGCGGGGGGCTCTGCAGCTAAATACACACGTGGCGTGGGGCTCTGCAGCTAAATACACACGTGCGGGGGGCTCTGCGGATGAATCCACACGTGCGGGGGGGGCTCTGAAGCTAAATACACACGTGCGGGGGGCTATGCAGCTAATACACGACGTGTGTGGGGCTCCGCGGGATTAATCCAAATGTGGCGGGTGAGGGGGGGGGCTCTGCAGCTAAATACAACACTTGTGGGGGGCTCTGCGGTGAATCCAAATTGTGGCGGGGGGGGGGGCTCTGCAGCTAAATACACACGTGTCTGGGGGCTCATGGCGGGAGAAATCCATATGTGCGGGGGGGGGGCTCTGCGGGAGATTCCACCATCATGTGCGGGGGGGGGGGGCTCTGCCGGGAAAAAAAAAAAAGAATCCACATGTGCTGGGGGGGCGGGGGTCTCTGCGGGAGAATCCACATGTGCGGGGGGGGGGGGGGGCTCTGCGGGAGAATCCACATGTGCGGTGGCTCATGCGGGAGAATCCATAATTTCATGTGCGGGGTGCTGGGTGCTCTGCGGGAGAAGATCCAACATGTGCGGTGGGGCTCCTGCTGGAGAATCCAACATGTGCGGCGGGGCTCTGCGGAGAAATTCTCACAATTGCAGGGGGGGGCTCTGCGGGAGAATCCACATGTGCGGGGGGCTCTGCGGGAGAATCCACATGTGCGGGGCTCTGCGGGAGAATCCACATGTGCGGGGGGCTCTGCGGGAGAATCCACATGTGCGGGGGGCTCTGCGGGAGAATCCACATGTGCGGGGGGCTGTGCGGGTGAATCCACATGTGCGGGGGGCGGGAGAATCCACATGTGCGGGGGGCTCTGCGGGAGAATCCACATGTGCGGGGGGGCTCTGCGGGAGCATCCACCTGTGCGGGGGGGCTCTGCGGGAGAATCCACATGTGCGGGGGGGCTATGCGGGGGAATCCACATGTGCGGGGGCACTGCGGTGAATTACACATATGGCGGGGGGGCTTCTGCGGGGGGGAATCCCACACGGTGCGGGGGGCAGGCTCTGGCGGAGAATCCAACATGTGCGGGGGGGGCTCTGCGGGAGAATCCACATGTGCGGGGGGGGGGCTCTGCGGGAGAATCCACATGTGCGGGGGGGGGGGGGGGGATGGCTGTGCGGGTGAATCCAACATGTGCGGGCGTGGGCGTCGGCAACGGGGTTCGGGTGGGGGTGGGGGGGGGGCCCCCCTGTGTCAGGGTGAATCCACATGTGCGGGGGGGCTGTGCGGGTGAATCCACATGTGCGGGGGGCTGTGCGGGTGAATCCACATGTGCGGGGGGCTGTGCGGGAGAATCCACATGTGCGGGGGGGCTGTGCGGGGGAATCCACATGTGCGGGGGAATCCACATGTGCGGGGGAATCCACAAGTGCGGGGGGGCGGTGCGGGTGAATCCACATGTGCGTGGGGGCTGTGCGGATGAATCCACATGTGCGCGGGGGGCTGTGCGGGAGAAACCACTATTTGCGGTGGGCCTTGCTGGTTGAATCCACATGTGCGGGGGTCTTGGCGGTGTGATCCACATGTGCGGGGGTGGCTGTGCGGGTGATCCAACATGATCGGGGGGGCTCTTGCGGGTGAATCCACATGTGCGGGGGGGGGGGCTCTGGCGGGTGAAATCCACATGTGCGGGGGGCTGTGCGGGTGAATCCACATGTGCGGGGGAATCCACATGTGCGGGGGGGCTGTGCGGTGAATGCCCACACACATGAGTCCGTGGGGCGGGGTTTGCGGGTGAATCCACATGTGCGGACGGGGCTCTTGGCGGGAAATCCACATTGGGCGGGGGGCTCTTGGCGGGAGAATCCGACATGTGTCGGGGTGCTCTGCGGGAGAATCCACATGTGCGGGGGGGGCTGTGCGGTGAACTCCAACAATGTGTCGGGGGGCTCAGTGGTCGGGAGAATCCACATGTGGCTTGGGGAATCCACGTGTCGGCGGGTGCTCTGCGGGAGAATCCACATGTGCGGGGGCTCTGGCGTGAGAATCCACATGTCCGGTGGGCTCTGCGGGAGAATCCACCACATGTGCGCGGGGGTGAATCCCATGTGCGGGGGCTCCTGCGGTGATAATCCACATGCGGGGGGGGCTCTGCGGAAATCCACATGTGGCGGGGGGGCTCTGGCGTGGAGAATCCACATGTGCGGAGGGGGCTCTGGCGGGAGAATCCACATGTTGCGGAGGTGCTCTGCGGTAGAATCCACATGTGCGGGGGCTCTGTCGGGAGAATCTCACATGTGCGGGGGGGGGCTCTGGGGGTGAATCCACAGGTGTCGGGGAACCCACAAATGTTCGGGGGGCAGTGGCTGGGAATGCCACATGTGCGGGGGCTCTGCGGGGAATCCACATGTGTCGGGGGGCTGTGGCGGGTGAATCCATAGTGGGTGGGGGGGGGCTCTGCGGAAAATCCACATGTGCGGGGGGGAATTGGCTGGGCCACAACACCACATGTGCCGGGCATGTGTGGCGGAGTGTGGCTGTTGCGGGTGAAATCCACATGTGCAGGGGAATCCACATGTGCGGGGGGCTGTGCGGGTGAATCCACATGTGCGGGGGGCTGTGCGGGTGAATCCACATGTGCGGGTCGGGGGGTGGGGGGGGTGGGCTGGGTGCGGGAGAAAATCCCACATGGTGCGGGGCTTGTGCGGTGAATCCACATGTGCGGGGGGCTGTGCGGGTGAATCCACATGTGCGGGGGGCTCTGCGGGTGAAATCCACATGTGCCGCGGTGGGGCTCCGCTTGAATCCACATGTGCGGGGGGCTCTGCGGGTGAATCCACATGTACGGGGGGCTCTGCGGGTGAATCCACATGTGCGGGGGGCTCAGCGGGAGAATCAACATGTGCGGGGGGGTGTGTCGCCCGTGTGTTCAGCACCTTTGTTGGCCGCTGTCTCCTTGTCCAGCCCGTGGTGGGTCTTGTCCTCCGCTTTGGACTCATCCACCTCGGCCACCGTGGTCAGCTCGGGCTCGCTCTTGTACTATCTGTAATCGGGCCCCTGTAACATAGGAAGGATTAGGGGGATTATCCCCAGCAATGAGCAGGATGACTCCCATCCTCCGCCTGGAGCCCCATGATGGAATGATCCGATGGGCGACACCCCCCGTGATGGCGGAGCATGCATGGCGATGGCTGACCCCCTCCTTACACAGTGGGATCCGTTCCTCTGATAGACCTGCACCTGCTGAGCGCTCTTGTCGTCCGGGAGGTGGACGGGGCCCCTGCTATAACACAGCAAGGACGAGCTGCTGTCACTCGGTACATGGGCAAGAGAGGGCGCTGCGTCAGCAAAGTCATAGGAGCGCGGGAGCGGCGGCCGCGGAGGAACTAGCTCCTCATCCTGGAGACGGCAGAACAGGACGTTACAGAGACGCACGGGCAGCACACACACAGCGGGCACCGCGCGCGGCTCCTACAGGTTCTGACGGGGGTTGAGTGGTAGGGGCCCGCATGCTCCACCAAAGGAGGCTCCCCAAATACACAGAGGCTCCCCGAATACAGAGAGCAAGGGGACAGGTCCTACAGATTCACATGGGGATGAAAGGGAGGTGACCGCATGCTCCACCAACGGAAGCTCCCCGAAGACAGAGAGCACGGGGACGGGTCCTACAGGTTCTGACGGGATGAAAGGGAGGTGCCCGCATGCTCCACTAAAGGAGGCCCCCCGAATACAGAGAGCATGGGGACAGGTTCTACAGGTCTGACAGGGGATGAAAGGGAGGTGCCCGCATGCTCCACCAGAGGAGGCTTCCCAAATACAAAGAGCATGGTTACGGGTCTTACAGGTGTGACAGGGGATGAAAGGGAGGTGCCCGCATGCTCCACCAAAGGAGGCTGCCCAAATACACAGAGGCTCGCCGAATACAGAGAGCAAGGGGACAGGTCCTACAGATTCACATGGGGATGAAAGGGAGGTGACCGCATGCTCCACCAGAGGAAGCTCCCCGAATACAGAGAGCATGAGGACGGGTCCTGCAGGTTCTGATGGGTGATGAGAGGGAGGTGCCCGCATGCTCCACCAAAGGAGGCTCCCCAAATACACAGAGGCTCCCCGAATACAGAGAGCAAGGGGACGGGTCCTACAGGTCTGACAGGGGATGAAAGGGAGGTGCCCGCTTGCTCCACCAGAGGAAGCTCCCCGAATACAGAGAGCATGAGGACGGGTCCTACAGGTCTGACAGGGGATGAAAGGGAGGTGCCCGCATGCTCCACCAGAGGAAGCTCCCCGAATACAGAGAGCATGAGGACGGGTCCTTCTGGTTCTGACGGGGGATGAAAGGGAGGTGCCCGCATGCTCCACCAAAGGAGGCTCCCCAAATACACAGAGGCTCCCCGAATACAGAGAGCAAGGGGACGGGTCCTACAGGTCTGACAGGGGATGAAAAAGGGAAAAATTGACTGCAGCTCCACTAAAGGGAGGCCTCCTCCGAATACATAGATCATGGTACGGGCCTACAGGTCTGACAGGGGATGAAAGGGAGGTGCCCGCATGCTCCACCACAGGAGGCTCCCCGAATACAGAGAGCATGGGGACGGGTCCTACAGGATCTGACGGGGGATGAAAGGGAGTGCCCCAACATGCTACCACAGAAGATAGCCTGGCCCAAATACAGAGTGCACCACTCCGAGAGGATGCCTCCCCGAATACAGAGAGTATGGGGACAGGTCCTACAGGTTCTGACGGGTGATGAAAAGGAGGTGCCCGCATGCTCCACCAGAGGAGGCTCCCTGAATACAGAGAGTATGGGGACAGGTCCTACAGGTTCTGACGGGGGATGACAGGGAGTGCCCGCGTACTCCCCGAATACAGAGAGTATGGGGACGGGTCCTACAGGTTTTGAAAGGGGGATGAAAGGGAGGTGCCCGCATGCTCCACCAGAGGAGGCTCCCCGAATACAGAGAGCATGGGGACGGATCCTACAGGTTCTGAAAGGGGACAAAAGGGAGGTGCCCGCATGCTCCACCAGAGGAGGCTCCCCAAATACAGAGAGCATGTTCACGGGTACATCTATAGGGGCTCCCCGTATACAGAGAGCACGGGGGCCGGGTACATCTATAGTGGCTCCCCTTATACAGAGCACGGGGACAAGCACATCTATAGGGGCTCCCCGAATATACAGAGAGCACGGGGACAGGTACATCTATAGGGGCTCCCCGTATACAGAGAGCACGGGGACAGGCACATCTATAGGGGCTCCCCGTATACAGTGAGCCCGAGGACAGGTACATCTATAGAGGGCTTCGCCTGGGGGTGACAGTGTAGCCCAAGGACAGGTACATCTATAGGGGCGCCCCGTATACAGAGAGCACGGGGACAGGCACATCTATAGGGGCTCCCCGTATACAGTGAGCCCGAGGACAGGTACATCTATAGGGGCTCCCCGTATACAGAGAGCACGGGGACAGGCACATCTATAGGGGTTCCCCGTATACAGTGAGCCCGAGGACAGGTACATCTATAGGGGCTCCCCGAATACAGAGAGCACGAGGACAGGTACATCTATAGGGGCTCCCTGTATACAGAAGTGCACCACTGGAAGAAGCTCCCCAAATACAGAGAGCATGGGGGCAGGTACATCTATGGGGGCTCCCCAAATAGAGAGGGCACGGGGATGGGTACATCTATGGAGGCTCACCGTATACAGAGCATGGGGGTGGGGTACATCTATGGGGACCCACCTTATATAGAGAGCATGGGGGCCGGGTACATCTATGGGGACCTAACCTTATAGAGAGAGCACGGGGGCCGGGTACATCTATGAGGGCAGCTTATATCCATGGGACCCGCAGGGGCCAGAGGGGTGGGAAAAAAAAGGGATAAATAAATAAAAAAAAAACAAAAGGGAAGAAGAAAATAAAAAAACGAGATGGAGCAGTCACCAACGTCTCATGATGCTTTACTGTAAGACCAGAACCTGGAGAAGCCGCGGCGGCCCCTGCACAACTACCATCCCCCCCAACAGCCCCAAAAAACCAGCATGCGTGGAGCAGCCGCAGCTTCCATTTGTCTCCAGCACCGGGGCCACACCCATTACTGAGGAACGACACTTCCCAGCATGCATCACGGCGCTGGAGCCGGATGGAAATCTCCCATAGTGAGGACAATGTAGATGGAGCGGTCACTCACCTCCCCCGCAGACAGCCCCGAGGAACGCAGCTGAGGGTCCGAGTTACCTGCAAGACACCACAAGAGCATGACTAGAGCCCCCTCCTGCCTGACCATGGGCCCCGCCCCCTCCTGCCTGACCAGGGCCCCCGCCCCCTCCTGCCTGACCAGGGGCCCGCCCCCTCCTGCCTACCATGGGCCCCCCGCCCCCATCCTGCTGACCATGGGCCCGCCCCCTCCTGCCTGACCATGGGCCCGGCCGCCCCCCCTCCTGCCTGACCAGGCCCGCCCCCTTCCTGTCCTGCCCGGGGGGCCCGGACCCCTCAGCCTGACCGGGGGGCCCGACCCCTCCTGCCTGACCCGGGGCCCGACCCCCTCCAGCCTGACTCAGGGCCGCCCCCTCCTGCCTGACCAACGGCCTCGGCCCCTCCTGCCTGAACCATGGGCCCCGCCCGCCCCCTCCTGCCTGACCAGGGGCCCGACCCCTCCTGCCTGACCAGGGGCCCCGCCCCCTCCTGCCTGACCAGGGGCCCGCCCCCTCCTGCCTGACCAGGGGCCGCCCCCTCCTGCCTGACCATGGGCCCGCCCCCATCCTGCTGATCCATGGTCCCGGCCCTTCCCCTCCCCCTGCTGACCAGGGGCCTGACCCTCCTGCCTGACCATGGCCCGCCCCCTCTGCCTGAACCATCGGGCCCGGCCCGCCCCCTCCTCGCCTGACGCATCGGGCCCCGACCCCTCCTGCCTGACCGGGGGGCCCCGACCCCTCCTGCCTGACCGGGGGGCCCCGACCCCTCCTGCCTGAACCCAGGGCCGCCCCCTCGCTGCCTGACCATGGGCCCGCCCCCCTCCTGCCTGACCCAGGGCCGGCCCGTCCCCTCCTGCCTGACCAGGGGCCTGACCCCTCCTGCCTGGCCAGGGGCCCGCCCCCTCCTGTCTGACCCGGGGCCCGCCCTCCTGTCAGACCAAGGGGCCCCCCCTCACTGTCTGACCAGGGGTGGCCGCCCCCTCCTGCCTGACCAGGGGCCCGCCCCCTCCTGCCTGACCAGGGGCCGCCCTCTCCACACGTCTCATCAGGCCCCCTACACCCGTCTCATCAGGCCCCCTACACCCGTCTCCGCGGGGCCCCGGCCCCTCACCTCTCACCCGTCTCCGGCCCCCTCCAGCCTCCGCCCCCCTCGCCCGTCTACCTCGCCCATCTCCGGCCTCCCTCACCCGTCTCCGCCCCCTTGCCGTTCCCTGGCCTCCGCGACCCCCGTCTCCTCGGCCCTCACCTGGTCTGCCTCTCCGCCCCTAGTCTCTCTCGGGCCCCTCATCTGCCTTCTGCCCTCCACCCCCGTCTCCTCGGGCCCCTCACCTGTTCCTCACGGCACTCGCCCCTCCCTCAACCTGTCTCCGGCCTCCGCCCCCCTCACCCGCTCCGGCCTATCCGCGCCCCCTCGACCTCGTTCCGGCCTCCGCCCCCCCTCACCTGTCTCCGGCCTCCGCCCCTCCTCACCCTCTCCCGCCTCCGCCCCCCTCACCCGTCTCCGGCCTCCGCCCCCCTCACCCGTCTCCGGCCTCCGCCCCCGTCTCCTCGGGCCCCTCACCCGTCTCCGGCCTCCGCCCCCGTCTCCTCGGGCCCCTCACCCGTCACTGCCCTCCGCCCCCGTCTCCTCGGGCCCCGCACCAGTCCCAGGCCTCCGCCCGCCCCCGTCTGCCTCGGCCCCTCACCCGCATCTGCCATCCGCTCCCCGTCTCTCCGCCTGTTTCCCCCGGCCGACCGCCCCCGTCTCCTCGGCCCCTCATCCTGTCTCTGGCCTCCGCCCCCGTCTCCTCGGACCCCTCACCTGTCGCACGGCCTCCGCCCCTCTCCTCGGTGCCCCTTCACCCGTTCACCGGCCCCTCCGCCCCCCTCGGGCCCCTCACCCCGGTCACTGCCGACTCCGCCCGCCCGTTCTCCCTCGGCCCTCACCCGTCTCCGGCCTCCGCCCCCTCGGGCCCCTCACCCGTCACTGCCCTCCGCCCCCGTCTCCTCGCCTTTAACCAGGCCAGACCGCCCCCGTCTCCATCGACCCCTCACCTGTCTCTGGCCTCCGCCCCCGTCTCTTCGGGCCCCTCACCCGTCTCCGGCCTCCGCCCCTCGGGCCCCTCACCCGTCTCCGGCCCTCCGCCCCCTCGGGCCCTACCCCTCACCCGTCACCGCCTCCCGCCCCCCTCGGGCCCCTCACGCCGTCCCCCGGCCACCCCCGACCCCTCCTCTTCGGGCCCCTCACCCTCTCCGCCTCCGCCCCCTCTGGCCCCGTCACACGTCTCCGGCCTCCGCCCCCTCCGGCCCTCAACCGTCGCCCCAGGGGCCACCGCTCCCGTCTCCTCGGTAACCCCTCACCCGTCTCCGCCTCCGCCCCCCCCGTCTCCTCGGGCCCTCACCTGTCTCTGGCCTCCGCCCCCGTCTCTTCGGGCCCCTCGCCCGTCTCTGCCCTCCGGCCGCCCGTCTCCTCGGGCCCCTCGCCCGTCTCTGCCCTCCGCCCCCGTCTCCTCGGGCCCCTCGCCCGTCTCTGCCCTCCGCCCCCCGTCTCCTCGGCGCCCCACGCCGCTCTCCCGCTCACGCCACCCGTCTCCTCGGGCCCCTCGCCCGTCTCCGGCCTCCGCCCCCGTCTCCTCGGGCCCCTCGCCCGTCTCCGGCCTCCGCCCCCGTCCCTCGGAGCCCCTTCCCTCGCCCGACTCCGGCCTCCGGCCCCCGTCTCCTCGGGCCCCTCGCCCGTCTCCGGCCTCCGTCCCCGTCTCCTCGGGCCCCTCGCCCGTCTCCGGCCCTCCGCCCCCGTCTCCTCGGGCCCCTCGCCCGTCTCCGGCCTCCGCCCCCGTCTCCTCGGGCCCTCTCTCGCCCAGCCCCCGGCCTCCGGGCCCCTCGCCCGTCTCCGGCCTCCGGGCCCCTCGCCCGTCTCCGGCCTCCGGGCCCCTCACCCGTCTCCGGCCTCCGGGCCCCTCACCCGTCTCCGGCCTCCGGGCCCCTCACCCTCTCTCCGGCCTCCGGGCGCCTCACCCGTCTCCGGCCTCCGGGCCCCTCACCCGTCTCCGGCCTCCGCCCCCCTCACCCGTCTCCAGCCTCCGCCCCCCTCACCCGTCCCGCCTCCGCCCCCCTCACCCTTCTCCGGCCTCCGCCCCCCCCCCCCCTCTCCGGCCTCCGCCCCCCCCCCCCCTCTCCGGCCTCCGCCCGCCTCCCCCGTCTCCGGCCTCCGGGCCCCTCACCCGTCTCCGGCCTCCGCCCCCCTCACCCGTCTCCGGCCTCCGCCCCCCCCTCACCCGTCTCCCCGGCCCCCCCCTCTCCGCCCCCCTCACCCGTCTCCGCCCTCCCCCCCCTCACGTCCCGTCTCCCGGCCTCCGCCCCCCAAACCCCACTCCGGCCTCCCCCCCCCTCACTCCGTCTCCGCCTCCGCGCCCCCTAACCCGTCTCCGGCCACCCGCCCCCCCTCGCCCGTCTCCGGCCACCGCCCCCCTCGCCGGTCTCCGGCCACCGCCCCCCTCGCCGGTCTCCGGCATCCGCCCCCCTCGCCCGTCTCCGGCCTCCGCCCCCCTCGCCCGTCTCCGGCCTCCGCCCCCCTCACCCCTGGCGTCGCGGCCTCCCCCCCCCCCCTCACCCGTCCCGGCTCCTCAGCCCCCCTCACGCCGTCTCCGGCCTCCCGCCCCCCCCCCTCCCCACCCGTCTCCCGGCCCCTCCGCCCCCGTCTCCTCGGGCCCCTCACCCGTCTCTGGCCTCCGCCCCCGTCTCCTCGGGCCCCTCACCCGTCACTGCCCTCCGCCCCCGTCTCCTCGGGCCCCTCAACACCTCTCTGTCCTCGCCGCCCCTGCCCCCCGTCTCCTCGGAGCCCTCTCACCCCGCCGACACTCGCCCTCCGCCTCCCGTCTCCTCGCCGTTCCCCAAGCCACCTCCCCCGTCTCCTCGGGGCCCCCTCACTCTTGTTCTCTGGGCCTCTGCCGCCCTCTCCTCGACCCCTCACCTTCCTCCGCCTCCGCCCCGTCTCCTCGGGCCCCTCACCTGTCTCCGGCCTCCGCCCCCCCGGGCCCCTCACCCGTCACTGCCCTCCGCCCCCGTCTCCTCGGGCCCCTCACCCGTCTCCGGCCTCCGCCCCCGCGGGCCCCTCCCCCATCCCTGCCCACCGCCCCCGTCTCCCCTCGCCATGTCCCCGGCCAACCGCCCCCGTCCTCCCGACCCCACACCCGTCTCTTGCCTCCGCCCCCCGTCCTCTTCGGGCCCCTCACTCCGTCTCCGCCTCGCCGCCCCCCTTCGGTGCCCCCACCCGTTCTCCGGCCCCCGCCCCCTCGGGCCCCTCACCCGTCCCCGGCCACCGCCCCCGTCTCCTCGGACCCCTCACCTGTCTCTGGCCTCCGCCCCCGTCTCTTCGGGCCCCTCACCCGTCTCCGGCCTCCGCCCCCGTCTCCTCGGCCCCCACCCGTCCCCCCGCCTGCCGTCCCTCACCCGTCTCCGCCCCCTTGCCATGACTCTGGCCCTCCGCCCCCCTCGCCTGTCCCCGTCTCCTCGGGTCCCCTCGCCCGTACTCCGGCCCTCCGCTCCCCGTCCTCCTCGGGCCCCTCGCCCTTTCTCCGGCCCTCCCGACCCCGACTCCTCGGGCCCTCGCCCGTCTCCGGCCTCCGCCCCCGTCTCCTCGTTAGCCCCTCGCCCGTCTCGCAGACCCCGTCTCCGTCCTCCGCCCCCGTCTCCTCTGAGCCCCCTCCACACCTGTCTCCTCTCCGCCTCCGCCCCCCGACTCCTCGGCCCCTCAACTGTTCTCCCTCCGCCTTCCGCCCCCCCGTCTCCTCGGCCCTCTCACCTGTCCTGGCCTCACACCCCCGTCTCCTCGGGCCCTCACCCGTCCTCCGCTCACCGGCCCCCCGTCTCCCCCCTCCTCGCCTACCCCGGCCCATCCGTCCCCGTCTCTCCCCTCGGGCCCCTCACCCCGTCTCTGGGCCTCTGCCCCCCGTTCCATCTCCTCGGAACCCCACACCATTACTCCGGCCTCCGCCCCCACGTCTCCTCCGGGCTCCCCTACCTGTCTCCGGCCTCCGACCCCTCGGGCCCCTACCCCTCACACCGTCACACACTGCCACCCCGCCCCCATCTGTTTGTGGGAGAATAGTCTCCCTTCCTCGTCCCCTCACCCGTCTCCGGCCCTCCACGCCCCCTCGGTCCCCTCACCCGTCTCCCGGCCCTCCGCCCCCTTCGGGGCCCCTCACAGCCGTCACTGTCCACTTGCCCTCCGCCCTCGTCTCCTCGCTGACCCCCCCGGCCACCGCCTCACCCCTCCCCTCACCCCTCACCTGTCTCCTGGCCTCCGCCCCCATCTCTTCGGGCCCGTCACCCGTCTCCGGCCTCCGCCCCTCTCTCCTCAGGCCCCTCACCCGTCTCCGGCCTCCGCCCCTTTCTTCCTTCTTCCTCAGGCCCCTCACCCGTCTCCGGCCTCCCCCCTTTCCTTTCTCCTCAGGCCCTCACCCCGTCTCCGCCCCCGGTCCTCCTCGGGCCCGTCACCTGTCTCGGGCCCTACCTTCCCCCTTCTCCTCAAGCCCCTCGCACCGTCTCCGGCCTCCGCCCCCGTCTCCTCGGGCCCCTCACCCGTCTCCGGCCTCCGCCCCCGTCTCCTCCTCGGGGCCCCTCACCCGTCTCCGGCCTCCGCCCCGTTCTCCTCGGGCCCCTCACCCGTCAACGGCCTCCGCCCCCGTCTCCTCGGGCCCCACGCTGTCCCCGGCCTCCCCGCCCCGTCTCTTCGGGGGCCCCCACACCCGTCCTCCGGCCTCCGCCCCATTCCTTCGGGCCCCACACCTGTCTCCAGGCCTCCGCCCCGTCTCCCTCGACCTGTCCCCGGCCTCCGCCCCCTGTCTCCTCCTCGGCCCCTCACCCGTCTCTGCCCTCCGCCCCCGTCTTCCCACGGCCCCCTCACCCGTCTCCGGCCTCCGCCCCCGTCTCCTCGCCTGTCCCCGGCCTCCGTCCCCGTCTCCTCGGGCCCCTCACCCGTCTCTGGCCTCTGCCCCCGTCTCCTCGGGCCCCTCACCCGTCCTCCGCCTCCGCCCCCTTCTCCTCGGGCCCCATCACCCGTCTCCGGCCTCCGCCCCCACATGTCTCTTCACTTCGGGCCCCTCACCCGTCACCGGCCTCCGCCCCCGACTCCCCTCGGGCCCCTCACCCGTCTCTGGCCTCTGCCCCCGTCTCCTCGGGCCCCTCACATGTCTCCGGCCTCCGTCCCCGTCTCCTCGGGCCCCTCACCCGTCTCCGGCCTCCGCCCCCGTCTCCTCGGGCCCGTCACCCGTCTCCGGCCTCCGCCCCCGTCTCCTCGGGCCCTTCACCTGTCTCCGGCCTCCACCCCCGTCTCCTCGGGCCCCTCACCCGTCTCTGCCCTCCGCCCCCGTCTCCTCGGGCCCCTCCCCTGTATCTGTGCTCCACCCCGTCTCCTCGGGCCCCTCACCCGTCTCTGGCCTCTGCCCCCGTCTCCTCGGGCCCCTCACCCGTCTCCGGCCTCCGCCCCCGTCTCCTCGGGCCCCTCACCCGTCTCTGGCCTCCGCCCCCGTCTCCTCGGGCCCCTCACCAGTCTCGGGCCTCCGCCCCCGTCTCCTCAGGCCCCTCACCTGTCTCCGGCCTCCGTTGCTTGTGCTTGCTCAGTCCTTCCATCACGTCTTGGATCCTCCAGATCTCTTTCTGCATCTGCGCTCGCTGGATCCCGGCCGATTCGGTCTGAGGACAGAGAGCCCAGTGTGAGCGGAGGGCCCGATGCCCCGGAGCCCAGTGTGAGCGGAGGGCCCGATGCCCCGGAGCCCAATGGAGTGGGGGGTCCCGGTTGCCCCGGAGCCCCATGTGAGCGGAGGGGCCCCCCGATGGCCCCGGACCCATGTGAGCGGATGGCCGGTCCTCAGGAGCCCAAAGTGAGCGAGGGCCCGGTGCCTGCCGGAGCCCAGTGTGAGCAGGAGGGCCCGATGCCCGGAGTTGCCCAGTGTGAGCGAGGTCCCGAAAATGGCCCTCGGAGCCCATGTGGGAGCAGAGGGCCGATGCCCCGGAGCCCATTGTGAGCAATGCCCCGATGCCGCCCGGAGCCCAGTGTGAGCAGAGGGCCCGATGCCCCGGACCCAGTTGTGACGGTAGGGCCCGTGCCCCGGAGCCCAGTGTGCGCAGAGGGCCCGCTGCCCCGGAGCCCAGGGTGAGCGGTGGGCCCGATGCCCCGGAGCCCAGTGTGAGCGGAGGGCCCGATGCCCCCCAGTGTGAGCGGAGGGCCCGATGCCCCGGAGCCCAGGGTGAGCGGCGGGCCCGATGCCCCGGAGCCCAATGTGAGCGGAGGGCCCGGTGCCCCGGAGCCCAGTGTGAGCGGAGGTGCCGGTGCCCGGAAGCCCATGTACGGAGGGGCGTGCCCCGGAGCCCATTGTGAGCGGCGGGCCCGTTGCCCCGGAGCCCAGTGTGAGCGGAGGGCCCGATGCCCCGGAGCCCAGTGTGAGCGGAGGGCCCGATGCCCCGGAGCCCCAATGAAAGCGTATGGGGCGGTTGCCCCGGAGCCCAATGTGAGCGGAGGGGCCGGTGCCCCGGAGCCCAATGTGAGCAGAGGGGCCGGTGCCCCGGAGCCCAAAGTGAGCAGAGGGCCCCGGTGCCCCCCCCCGGAGCCCAGTGTGAGCTAGGGCACGGTGCCCCGGAGCCCCGTGTGAGCGGAGGGCCCGATGCCCCGGAGCCCAGTGGAAGCGGCAGGCCCGAAGGCCCCCGGAGCCCAATGTGAGTGGGGGGGCCTGAAGCCCCGGAGCCCCAATGTAGTGGGGGGGCCGGGGCCCCGGAGCCCAATGTGAGTGGGGGGGCCTGTGCCCCGGAGCCCAATGTGAGCGGAGGGGCCGGTGCCCCGGAGCCCAATGTGAGCTGAGGGCCCGATGCCCATGCCCCGGAGCCCAGTGTGAGCGGAGGGCCCGATGCCCCGGAGCCCAATGTGAGCGGAGGGCCCGATGCCCCGGAGCCCAGTGTGAGCGGAGGGCCCGATGCCCCGGAGCCCAGTTAGAGCGGTGGGCCGGTGCCCCGGAGCCCAATGTGAGCGGAGGGGCCCCGGTGCCCCGGAGCCCAATGTGAGCGAGGGCGCCCGAAGCCCACCGGAGCCCGGTGTGAGCGGCGGGCCCGATGCCCCGGAGCCCAGTGTGAGCAGAGGGCCCGATGCCCCGGAGCCCAGTGTGAGCAGAGGGCCCGATGCCCCGGACCCATGTGAGCAGGGGGCCCGATCCCCGGAGCCCAGGTGAGAAAAAGGGCCCGAGCCCCGACCCATGTGAGCGGAGGGCCTCCCCCCGAGCCCATTGAGTGGGGGCCGGGTGCCCCGACCCCAATTTGGGGGGGGGGGGGGGCCGGGTCCCCGGAGCCCAGTGTGAGCGGAGGGCCCGAGCCCCCGAGCCCAGTGTGAGCGGAGGGCCCGATGCCCCGGACCCCAAATTTTTGAGCGAGGGCCCGATCCCCGGGAGCCCAGTGTGAGCGGAGGGCCCGTCCCCGGACCCCATGTGAGCGGGGGGCCGGTCCCCGGCCCCCAATTTGAGGGAGGGCCCATGCCCCGGACCCAGTGGAGCGGGGGGCCCGGGTGCCCCGGAGCCCAATGTAGCAAGGGCCCGAGCCCCCGGAGCCCAGGTGGCAAGGGCCCGATCCCCCCGGGAGCCCAGTTGAGCAGAGGGCCCGATCCCCGGACCCATTTGAGCAGGGGGCCCCGGCCCCGGGACCCAGTGTGAGCAGAGCCCGATGCCCGGAGCCTGTGAGCGGGGGCCCGATCCCCGGACCCATGTGAGCAGAGGGCCCTCCCCGGGAGCCCATGTGAGCGGGGGCCCCCATCCCCCGGGACCCCCAGTGTGAGCGAGGCCCGAGCCCCGAGCCCATGTGAGGGGAGGGGCCGGTGCCCCGGAGCCCAATGTGAGCGGAGGGCCCGATGCCCCGCACCCCGGGGTGTCCTGGTGGGGCCCCCTTACCTGCACCTCTCCCAGCCGCTCTAAATGCTCCCGCATCTGGTTCCTCGCGCTGGTGACGTCTCGCTCCAATTTGTCGTATTCTCTCCAAGATCTTTCCAATTCCTGCAGCAAAGAACCGAGTGTTACAGCGCCATCCAGAGGCGGCCATGATGGGGCTCGAAGACTCCCCCCCCCACCACGGGGGGTAATCCACCGTATAAACCAGCACCCCCAAGGAAGGGGGGAACTAGCACGCTCCCCAACCACGGGGTAATCCACCCCTATAACACACAGAAAACCCCCGGGGAAAGGGGGCAGGAACGAGCACGCTGCCCCCAGGGGGGGTAATCCACCAATACCCACAGCACCCCCCGGGTCAGGGGGCCTGCACTATAAAGGGCACTGCACTGCTCCCACCACTAGGGGAATCCGCCAATCTCCCCAACGCCCCCCGGGTACAGCGGGCCCTGCCTATAAAGGGGCCTGCACTGTTTTGCCACCACTGGGGGTATCCAGCCGTATACTCCCCAACGCCCCCCAGGTAGCAGCGGGTCCTGCACTATGCACTGCACTGCTGCCACCACTAGGGGTAATCCAGCCGTATACTCCACAGCCCCCCCCAGGACAGCGGGTCCTGCACGATGAAGGCACTGCACTGCTGCCACCACTGGGGGTAATCCAGCCGTATACTACACAGCACCCCCCAGGTAGCAGCGGGTCCTGCACTATGAAGGCACTGCACTGCTGCCACCACTAGGGGTAATCCAGCCGATACCCCCAACGCCCCCCAATAGCAGCGGTCCGACGCCACCGCCGGGGCCCGGGGACACCTCGGCAGGTGCCCGCCCGCCTGAGCTCGTCCCTCTGCAGCACCACGCTCTGGATGGCGGCCGGGTTGTCCGCGCTCAGCTCGATCTCCTGACTGGCGGACAGCAGAGCTTGCTCCAGCGTGTACTGCAGGGACAGGAGGAGACAGTCAGCAAGCGGGGCGGGCAGTGAGGAGGGTCACCACTAGGGGCGCTCTTACCTTCTCCTTGTGCAGCTGCTGCAGTTTCTGCTCCAGGGCCTGCACCGCCTTGTCCTGCTCGCACAGCCGGCTCAGCTTGGCCTGAGGGGAGAGGAGGTTGGAAACAGTCAGCAGGTAGGATTACATCCCCCAGATCACACGGCGATGGTGGAGCGAGCACACATGGGAGCGCTCCGCCACCTTCCTCACCAGCTCTGCTTCACATGGGAGCGCTCCGCCACCTTCCTCACCAGCTCTGCTTCACATGGGAGCGCTCCGCCACCTTCCACACCAGCTCTGCTTCACATGGGAGCGCTCCGCCACCTTCCTCACCAGCTCTGGTTCACATGGGAGCGCTCCGCCACCTTTCCCCACCAGCTCTGCTTCACATGGGAGCGCCCGCCACCTTTCCTCACCAGCTCTGCTTTCACATGGGAGCGCTCCGCCACCTTCCTCACCAGCTCTGCTTCACATGGGAGCGCTCCGCCACCTTCCTCACCAGCTCTGCTTCACATGGGAGCGCTCCGCCACCTTCCTCACCAGCTCTGCTTCACATGGGAGCGCTCCGCCACCTTCCTCACCAGCTTCTGCTTACATTGGAGCGCCCGCCACCTTCCTCCCCCAGCTCTGCTTCACATTGGGGGCGCTCCGCCACCTTCCTCACCAGCTCTGCTTCACATGGGAGCGCTCCGCCACCTTCCCACCAGCTCTGCTTCACATGGGAGCGCCCGCCACCTTCCTCACCAGCCTCTGCTTCACATGGGAGCGCTCCGCCACCTTTTCCCCACCAGCTCTGTTCACAGGGGGGCGCTCCGCCACCTTCCTCACCAGCTCTGCTTCACATGGGGAGCGCTCCGCCACCTTCCGCACCAGCTCTGCTTCACATGGGAGCGCTCCGCCACCTTCCACACCAGATCTGCTTTACATGGGAAGCCCCTCCGCCACCTTCCCACCAGCTCTGCTTCACATGGGAGCGCTCCGCCACCTTCCTCACCAGCTCTGCTTTACATGGGAGCGCTCCGCCACCTTCTCACCACTCTGCTCACAGGGACGCTCCGCCACCTTCCTCACCAGCTCGCTTCACATGGGAGCGCTCCGCCCACCTTCCTCACCAGCTCTGCTTTAATTCATGGGAGCGCTCCGCCACCTTCCTCACCAGCTCTGCTTCACATGGGAGCGCTCCGCCACCTTCCTCACCACTCTGCTTCACATGGGAGCGCTCCGCCACCTTCCACACCAGCTTCTCTTCATGGAGCGCTCCGCCACCTTCCCACCAGCTCTGCTTCACATGGGACGCTCCCGCCACCTTCCTCACCAGCTCTGCTTCACATGGGACGCTTCCGCCACCTTCCCTCACCAGCTCTGCTTCACATGGGAGCGCTCCGCCACCTTTCCTCACCAGCTCTGCTTCACATGGGAGCGCTCCGCCACCTTCCTCACCAGCTCTGCTTTTACATGGGAGCGCTCCGCCACCCCTTCCTCACCAGCTCTTGCTTCACATGGGACGCTCCGCCACCTTCCTCCCCAGCTCTGCTTCACATGGGAGCGCTCCGCCACCTTCCTCACCAGCTCTGCTTCACATGGGAGCGCTCCGCCACCTTCCTCACCACTCTGCTCACATGGGACGCTCCGCCACCTTCCTCACCAGCTCTGCTTCACATGGGAGCGCTCCGCCACCTTCCTCACCAGTCTGCTTCACAGGGGGCGCTCCGCCACCTTCCTCACCAGCTCTGCTTCACATGGGAGCGCTCCGCCACCTTCCTCACCAGCTCTGCTTCACATGGGACGCCCCCGCCCCCCTTCCTCACCAGCTCTGCTTCACATGGGAGCGCTCCGCCACCTTCCTCACCAGCTCTGCTTCACATGGGAGCGCTCCGCCACCTTCCCTCCCCCCAGCTCTGCTTCACATGGGAGCGCTCCGCCACCTTCCTCACCAGCTCTGCTTCACATGGGAGCGCTCCGCCACCTTCCTCACCAGCTCTGCTTCACATGGGAGCGCTCCGCCACCTTCCTCACCAGCTCTGCTTCACATGGGAGCGCTCCGCCACCTTCCTCACCAGCTCTGCTTCACATGGGAGCGCTCCGCCACCTTCCTCACCAGCTCTGCTTCACATGGGAGCGCTCCGCCACCTTCCTCACCAGCTTTTGCTTCACATGGAGCGCTCCGCCACCTTCCTCACCAGCTCTGCTTCACATGGGAGCGCTCCGCCACCTTCCTCACCAGCTCTGCTTCACATGGGGAGCGCTCCGCCACCTTCCCACCAGCTTTGCTTCACACGGGAGCCCTCCACCACCTTCCTCACCACTCTGCTTCACATGGGAGCGCTCCGCCACCTTCCTCACCAGCTCTGCTTCACATGGGAGCGCTCCGCCACCTTTTCCCCACCAGCTCTGCTTCACATGGGAGCGCTCCGCCACCTTCCTCACCACTCTGCTTCACATGGAGCGCTCCGCCACCTTCCTCACCAGCTCTGCTTTCAAAATGGGAGCGCTCCGCCACCTTCCTCACCAGCTCTGCTTCACATTGGGAGCGCTCCACCACCTTCCTCACCACTCTGCTTCACATGGGAGCGCTCCGCCACCTTCCTCACCAGCCTGCTTCACATGGGAGCGCTCCGCCACCTTCCTCAACCAGCTCTGCTTCACATGGGGGCGCTCCGCCACCTTCCCACCAGCTCTGCTTCACATGGGAGCGCTCCGCCACCTTCCTCACCACTCTGCTTCACATTGGGGGCGCTCCGCCACCTTCCTCACCAGCTCTGCTTCACATTTGGGGGCGCTCCGCCACCTTCCCACCAGCTCTGCTTCACATGGGAGCGCTCCGCCACCTTCCTCACCACCTGCTTCACATGGGACGCTCCGCCACCTTCCACACCAGCTCTGCTTCACATGGAGCGCTTTCCCCCACCTTCCTCACCAGCTCTGCTTCACATGGGAGCGCCCCCGCCACCTTCCTCACCAGCTCTGCTTTTACATGGGAGCGCCCGCCACCTTCCTCACCAGCTCTGCTTCACATGGAAACGCTCCGCCACCTTCCCCAAACCCGCTCTGCTTCCACATGGGCGCTCCGCCACCTTCCTCACCAGCTCTGCTTTCACATGGGAGCGCTCCGCCAACTTCCTCACCAGCTCTGCTTCACCATGGGAGCGCTCCGCCACCTTCCTCACCATCCCGCTTCACATGGAGCGCTCCGGCCACCTTCCTCACCAGCTCTGCTCACCCTGGGAGCCTCCGCCACCTTCCCACCAGCCGCTTCACATGGGACGCTCCGCCATTCCCCACCAGCTCTGCTTCAATGGGACGCTCCGCCCCCTTCCTCACCAGCCTGCTTCCATGGGGGCGCTCCCCACCTTTCCCCACCACTCGCTTCACATGGAGCGCTCCCTCACCTTCCCACCAGCTCTGCTTTACTGGGGGCGCTCCGCCACCCCTCACCGCTCTGCTTCACATGGGGGCGCTCCGCCACCTCCCCCCAGCTCGCTTCACATGGAGCCTCGCCACCCTTTCCCCACCACTCGCTTCACAGGGAGCGCCCGCACCTTCCTACCAGCCTGCTTCACATGGGAGCGCTCCGCCACCTTTCCCCACCCCTGCTTTACAGGGGGCCTCCGCCACTTCCTCACCACTCTGCTTCACAAGGGGGCGCTCCGCCACCTTCCTCACCAGCTCTGCTTCACATGGGACCTCCGCACCTCCTTTTACCAGCTCGCTTCACTGGGAGCGCTCCGCCACCTTTTTTCACCCTTGCTTCACATGGGAGCGCTCCCCCACCTTCCCACCAGCTCCTTTTTCCCTGGAGCGCTCCCCCCACCTCCACACCAGCCGCTTTTACATGGGGGCGCTCCGCCCCCTTCCCCCACCACTCTGCTTTACATGGGAGCGCTCCCCACCTTCCTCCCCCAGCTCTCTTTACCATGGGAGCGCTCCGCCCCCTTCCCAAACCCCTCGCTTCACATGGGAGCCTCCGCCACCTCCTCACCACCTGCTTCACATGGGAGCGCTCCCCCCCACCCTTCCTCACCAGCTTGCTTTACATGGGAGCGCTCCGCCACCTTCCTCACCAGCTCTGCTTTACATGGGAGCGCTCCCCACCCTTTCCCCACCACTCTGCTTCACATGGGAGCGCTCCGCCCCCTTTCCCCACCAGCTCTCTTCACATGGGGGCGCTCCCCCACCTTCCCCCACCAGCTCTGCTTTACATGGGGGCCTCCGCCACCTTTCCCCACCAGTCTCTTCACAGGGACGCCCCCCCTTTTTCACCCCTCTGCTTTTACATGGGGCGCTCCGCCACCCCTCACCCCTCTCTTCCCCAGTCACCGGGAATATGAATGTCATTTACAGAGGATGAAATGGCTCCTACCCGGGACAGCAAGGGTTTGTTTTCAAACCACAGGCAGACAAACTATAAGGCCCTCACACTGTGACAACACCCTCAGCAGCAGGACAGGTTTTCTGCAGGGTCAGCAGGCTCCCAGGCCCCGCCCCCTGCAGGGCGATGAGGGGCCGGCGGGTAACACTCACGTCGATGTCCGGCTCCTCGGTGCGGTGCTTGTACGCGCTCGTCCTGCAGTCGTCCTGCGTCATCTGAGAAGGAAACGACAATTAAACGACGCGTAATCATGGCTGACGCCAGCGGATGACTACCCCCATCATCACCCCCCCATCATCCAGAGGCCACAGGTATGGGGGGACGGAGCCAGCAGGACACAGACCTCGGATGACCACCCCCATCATCACCCCCCCATCACCAGGGCCCACAGGAAAGGGGGCGGAGCCAGCAGGAAAACAGACCTCGGATTACCACCTCCTCCTCATCACCCCCATCATCCAGGGGCCACAGGTATGGGGGGCGGAGCCATCAGGACACAGACCTCGGATGACCACCCCCATCATCACCCCCCATCATCCAGGGGCCACAGGTATGGGGGGGCGGAGCCAGCAGGACACAGACCTCGGATGACCACCCCCATCATCACCCCCCATCATCCAGGGGCCACAGGTTGGGGGGGGGGGGGGGCGGAGCCAGCAGGACACAGACCTCGGATGACCACCACCATCATCACTCCCATCATACAGGGGCCACAGGTATGGGGGGGGTGGAGCCATCAGGACACAGACCTCGGACGATCACCCCCATCATACAGGGGCCACTGGTATGGGGGGTGGAGCCAGCAGGACAGACATCGGATGACCACCCCCATCATCACCCCCCCCCCATCATCCAGGGGCCACAGGTATGGGGGGGCGGAGCCATCAGGACACAGACCTCGGATGGCCACCCCCAACATCCTCCCCCAGCCTACAGGGGCGGTATGGGGGGTGGAGCCAGCAGGACAGACCTCTGATGACCACCCCCATCATCACCCCCCATCATACAGGGGCCACAGGTATGGGGGCGGAGCCAGCAGGACACAGACCTCTGATGACCACCCCCCCTATACAGGGGGCCCCAGAATACATTGGGCCCCCGGAAACAATCCAAATCCAGAACACTGGAAGTGTTGTCATAGGGACAGCAAACAATCCAAGTCCAAAACAATGGAAGTGTTATCATAGGGAAAGTGAAGGCCGTGGCAAACAACACAGGAAGTGTTATCATAGGGACAGTGTGGCAAAGGGTAAACAATACAACTCCAGAACAATGGAAGTGTTGTCATAGGGACACCCAATCTAAAGCCTTGGGTAATATGGGCCCCTCCTGGCTTTGGGCTGCCTGCTGCTGGACCCCCAACCCAATTCACTCCCACCCCCCACAGGGGAGGCCGCCGGTGACCCTGCACAGGCAGGAACAACAGGAGAAGACTCAACACACCAATTTTTGCAGGGGGGGAGCACCAAATGGAGGGCACAAGGGGAAGAGCACCGACAATGGTTCACGTTGGGGGGAGCCTGGGGCATGAGAATCATTTGGGGGGGAGTTGGCACATGATATTGCAGGAAGCGAAGTCTTGGGACAGGGTATTGCAGGGGGTGAGTCTGGCACAAAATTTTATTTTTCAAGGAATTTAAGTTTGCAAATATTGCAGGGGGGGGTTTTTAAGTTTTTTTTTGTTGGGACATGATATTGAGGGGTGAATCTTTTCACATGATATTGCAGGGGTGAAGTTTTGGCACAAATTTTATTAATTTGGCCCGGAGGGGGGGAGTCTGGGGACTGATATTGCAGGGGGGTGGAGCTGGGACAATATTGCAGGGGGAAATCTGGACATATATTCAGGGGTGAAATCTGGACATAATTTAGGGGGAAGTCTGGCACATGAATTCAGGGTAAGTTTGGCACTGATATTCAGGGGGAGGGTCTTTTGGCATGAATTGAGGAGGGGAGTCTTGGCCTGATATTGCAGGGGGGGGAGTCTTGGCCATGAATTGAGGGGGTGGAAGTTTGGGGGGGGGAAAAAATGATATTACAGGGGGGGGGTCGTGGGGCCCTATTTGCAGGGGGGGGGTCTGGCGCATGATATTGCAGGGGGAGGAGTCTTGGCGCATGATATTGCAGGGGGTGAAGTCTTGGCACATGATATTGCAGGGGGTGAAGTCTTGGCACATGATATTGCAGGGGGTGAAGTCTTGGCACAGGATATTGCAGGGTGAGGAGTCTTGGCACATGATATTGCAGGGGGTGAAGTTTTGGCACATGATATTGCACGGTGAGGAGTCTTGGCACATGATATTGCACGGTGAGGAGTCTTGGCACATGATATTGCAGGGGGTGAAGTTTTGGCACATGATATTGCAGGGGGTGAAGTTTTGGCACATGATATTGCACGGTGAGGAGTCTTGGCACATGATATTGCAGGGGGTGAATTTTTTGGACAGATATTTCAGGGGTGAAGTCTTGGACATATATTGCAGGGGGTGAAGTCTTGGCACATGATATTGCAGGGGGTGGAGTCTTGGCACAGGATATTGCAGGGTGAGGAGTCTTGGCACATGATATTGCAGGGGAGGAGTCTTGGCACATGATATTGCACGGTGAGGAGTCTTGGCACATGATATTGCAGGGGGTGAAGTTTTGGCACATGATATTGCACGGTGAGGAGTCTTGGCACATGATATTGCAGGGGGTGAAGTCTTGGCACAGGATGTTGCAGGGGAGGAGTCTTGGCACATGATATTGCAGGGGGTGAAGTCTTGGCACATGATATTGCAGGGGGGTGAAGTCTTGGCACATGATATTGCAGGGAGGTGATGTCTCGGCACATGATATTGCAGGGAGTGAAGTCTTTGGCACATGATATTGCAGGGGGTGAAGTCTTGGCACATGATATTGCAGGGGGTGGAGTCTTGGCACATGATATTGCAGGGGGTGAAGTTTTGGCACATGATATTGCAGGGGGTGAAGTCTTGGCACATGATATTGCAGGGGAGGAGTCGTGGCACATGATATTGCACGGTGAGGAGTCTTGGCACAGGATGTTGCAGGGGGAGGAGTCGTGGCACATGATATTGCAGGGGGTGAAGTCTTGGCACAGGATGTGGCAGGCAGCGGCGATATGTCACATGATATAGCAGGGGGTGGGGTTTTAGCACAGATGTAGCAGGCGGAGGAGGCGTGACCAGGGTGCACATGATGACGGAGGGCTTACTTGCTGGTACAGCTGAGGTCTAAGCGCCGAGTTCTCGATCATAGTGTGAACCACGCTGATGAACGGATCATTGTCCTTCATCTATGTCAGACACGGAGGAGGACAAGGTTTAGCGGGCGACAATCACATCTACCAGGGCCCCAAAAGTTTGTGAACCCCTGAGCAGAAATACGACCTAAAACTAGAGCAGATTTTCCACAAGTCTTAAAAGCCGACAAAGCACCAAATGAGTCACAGATATTGGAATTGCAGGAACATGATCTATTATATGACCACCAGCGGGTCACAAATGGTATGATCCATGATACCACCACCACCGTGTCACAGATGGTATGATCCATGATGCCGCCACCACCGTGTCACAGATAGTATGCACCATACCACCACCTCGGGTCACAGATGGTATGATCCATGATACCACCACCGTGTCACAGATAGTATGCACATACCATCCACCTCGGGGCACAGATGGTATGATCCATGATACAACCACCACCGTGTCACAGATGGTATGCACCATGATACCACCACCACCGGTTAGATGGTAGCACCTGATACCACCACCACAGTGTCACAGCTGGTATGCACCATGATACCACCACCACCACCGTGTCACAGATGGTATGCACCATGATACCACCACCACCGTGTCACAGATGGCATGCACCATGATACCTCCACCACCACCGTGTCACAGATCGTATGCACCATACCACCACCTCGTGTCACAGATGGTATGATCCATGATACCACCACCACCGTGTCACAGATGGTATGCACCATGATACTACCACCACCACCGTGTCACAGATGGTATGCACCATGATACTACCACCACCACCGTGTCACAGATGGCATGCACCATGATACCACCACCACCGTGTCACAGATGGTATGCACCAAGATACCACCACCACCGAGTCACAGATGGTATGCACCATGATACCACCACCACCGTGTCACCGATGGTATGCACCATGATACCACCACCACCGTGTCACAGATGGTATGCACCATGATACTACCACCACTGTGTCACAGATGGTATGCACCATGATACTACCACCGTGTCACAGATGGTATGCACCATGATACCACCACCGTGTCACAGATGGATGCACCATGATACACCACCACCACCATGTCACAGATGGATGCACCATGATACCACCACACCCATGTCACAGATGGTATGCACCATGATACCACCACCACCACCGTGTCACAGATGGTATGCACCATGATACCACCACCACCGTGTCACAGATGGTATGCACCATGATACCACCACCACCACCGTGTCACAGATGGTATGCACCATGATACCACCACCACCACCGTGTCACAGATGGCATGCACATGGTACCACCACGTCACAGATGGTATGCACCATGATACTACCACCGTGTCACAGATGGTATGATCCATGATGCCGCCACCACCGTGTCACAGATGGTATCATCCATGATGCCGCCACCACCGTGTCACAGATAGTATGCACCATGATACCACCACCGTGTCACAGATGGTATGATCCATGATGCCGCCACCACCGTGTCACAGATAGTATGCACCATGATACCACCGCGGGTCATAGATGGTATGATCCATGATACCACCACCATCGTGTCACAGATGGCATGATCCATGATACCACTGCGGGTCAGAGATGGCATGATCCATGATACCACCACCACCACCGTGTCACAGATGGTATGCACCATGATACCACCACCGTGTCACAGATGGTATGCACCATACCACCACCACCGTGTCACAGATGGTATGCACCATGATACCACCACCACCACCGTGTCACAGGTGGAATGCACCATGATACCACCACCGGTCACAGATGATGCACCATGATACCCCCCGTGTCACAGATGGCGATCATGAACCACGGGGTCAAGAGGGCATGACCAGTACCACCCCCACCGGTCCGGGGTTTATCCCCATGATACCACCCCACCTTTCACAGATTGTATGCACCATGATACCACCCACCCCTTTGTCACGATGGAAAGCACCATGATACAACCACTGGTCACAGATGGTATGCACCATATACCCCCCCACCCCACTGTGACAGATGGTATGCACCATGATACCACCACCCCCACCGTGTCACAGATGGAGCACCATAAAACCCAATTTCACAGATGGTAACCCATGAACCACCACTTTTGTCACAATGGTATGGGGATTGGCAGGAGCAGGTCTTTATTCTCCTTCTGGCCTGTGTAGATGATCGCTGCAGATGGGTAGGGTCAGTCTCCTTGCCGTCCTGCCATGTTCTCCATGTCCTCCTGATGATGGGGGCATTATCTAATGGGCCATCTGTGGATTTGTGGAGTCCGGACTTTTCAGAGATGGTTCGGAGACCCGGCGGCCCTTCCTCAGTGTAATAGGCATCACCAGCCCTTCCTCAGTGTAATAGGCATCACCAGCCTGATACGGATGAAGTCTTCTCCTGAGCTCCTCGCAGATCTCCTTGTGCCGCAGACATCCGGGTACCAGACTGTGAAAGCTTCAGGTTCTCTCCATTAGACAGGTCCCCCCCCCCCCAAATAGTGATGCCACTGACTGACAGCACCGCAGTAGAAGGTCACCATTACAGGAACTCCTCACTCAGGGGGTTCACATACTTTCCCCTCCCTCATAAGCGAAACTGCATCATTGTCCTTAATATATAACCAAGTCTATATCTGTGACTCATTTCTGTGACTGACTCTTAATATACTATAAGGGCCCTTGGGATACTGGGAACACTGGTTTTATACTACTCCACCAGTAACCCATGGACGGGGAAGGTATGGGATCACGGGTTTTCATATCCCCCCCAGTAACCCAGGATTTGGGAAAGATACGGGGATCACGGTTTCATACTACCACCATAACCATGGACGGGAAAAGGTCTGGGTTCACTGGTTTCATACCCCACCAGTAACCTGGAGGGGAAGATACTGGGAAAAAGGGGTTTCATATACCCCCCAGAAACCCAAAGGGACGGGGAAGGTACTGGAAACACTGGTTTCATACTACCCACCAGTAACCGGACGGGGAAGGTTGGGGATCACGGTTTCATATACTCCACCATAACCATGGACTTGGAAGATACTGGGTCAATGGTTCATACTATCCCCCAGTAACCAGTGACTGGGATGGTACCTGGAACACTGGTTCGATGCTACTGCCCCAGTAAACCAGGACTTGGAGATAATGGGATCACTGGTTTCATATATCCACAGTAAACCAGGACTGGGATGAGTACTGGGTCACTGGTTATCATACTACTCCCCCCAGTAACCATGGACTTGACCAGATTACATGGATCACTGGTTACATATACCACCATACACCATGACTGTGTACGGGATGGGATGCCCCGGGATACTACTCCACCCAGTGTCCAGATGGTAGTCCCTGATCCAATTTGAGTTTATAGCCCCTACTCCCACCAGCATACCAGGATGGTATGAGTATTGTGAAAGCAGGGTTTCATACCCCTTTCCCAGTAAGCCTGGACGGCCAGGTCTGATCCTGGTTTCATATTCTACATCCCAGATAACCAATGGGCTTGGGATTGGGATCAAGGTTTATAGTGGTTCAACCCCAGTAACCATGGAATGGGAAAAGGTTACTGTGAAACACACCGTTTCATGTAATACTCCCACCAGTAACTCATGGCAGTTTTTGTGGAAATGGGTACCGTGGATAACTGTGTTTCTCATTACTACCCCCCCCCCAGTAACCGAATGGACTTGGTAACCATTACTGGATCAATGGGGGTTCATACTTTCTCCCCAAGCGAAACCATGATGTCAGAAGATATACGAAGTCACTGGATTCATTTCTTACTGACCCATATACCTATGGGCCTTGGAAGGTACTGGAAACACTGGTTTCATACTACTCCACCAGTAACCATGGACTGGGAAGGTACTGGGATCACTGGTTTCATACTACTCCACCAGTAACCATGGACTGGGAAGATACTGGGATCAATGGTTTCATACTACTCCCCCAGTAACCATGGACTGGGAAGACACTGGGATCAATGGTTTCATACTACTCCACCAGTAACCATGGACTGGGAAGACACTGGGATTACTGGTTTCGTACTACTCGCCAGGTAATCATTTACTGGGAAGCACTGGAATACGGGTTTTGTAACTACTCCCGGGTAATCATTTACTGGGAAGCTACTGGAAACACTGGTTTTAAACTACTCCCCCAGTAACCATGGACTAGGAAGATACTGGGATCACTGGTTTCATACTACTGCCCCAGTAACCATGGACTGGGAAGATACTGGGATCACTGGGTCGTGTGTGTCACTCAGGTCACAGACCCAGGGGCATTAACCAGTAACCAAGCCAGGGATTGGGTATCATCAGCCCCGTCCCCTGCAGACAGGGGGCGCCCACACGGGGTCAGCACACCCCTCACACTTACTAACCCCTGCCTTGTGTTAGGGCAGTAGAGCTTTGCCCTGATAGGAGTCTGCCCCCTATTGAAAGCTCGGGGGCGGTGCAGGCGATGCTGCGCGAGGTTACAGGTACTCTGCAAGTATCGGCTGCACCTACAGAGCGGAAAGCATAATTCTGCTGAGACGCAGACAGTTCAAAATGTACAAACCCCACCTGGTGGTCGACACAGACGAGCGTCCTCTGCAGGTGGTGAGACAGGATGTCATTCTAGAGCCGGCGGCAGCAGCGGAAGCGGGAGGCCAGAGCAAGCGGGAGAGAACGGAGAAAGCGACGTTACACACCAGCAAATCTGCAAGACGCCGCCGCCGCGCACATCACACGCAAATCTGCAAGACGCCGCCGCGCACATCACACGCAAATCTGCAAGACGCCGCCGCGCACATCACACGCAAATCTGCAAGACGCCGCCGCGCACATCACACGCAAATCTGCAAGACGCCGCCGCGCACATCACACGCAAATCTGCAAGACGCCGCCGCGCACATCACACCGGCAAATTCTGCAACAAAACAGCCCGCCGCGCCCATCACAATCAAAAACACCGGCAAATCTGCACATACGCGGTCCGCCGGCGCACATCACCACCGCTGGCAATTCTGCGACGACGCCCGCCGCGCACATCACCACACCGGCAACTCTGCAAGACGCCGCCTAGCGCACCATCACAACTCATAATACAGCAAGTACGGCCAGCCGCGTCACATCACACGCAAATCTGCAAGACCCGCCCGCGCACATCCACCACTCAAAACTGCAAGACAAACTCCGCACACAGTCACACCACACCGACAAATCTAAAAAAAAAAAAATAAAAAAAAAAAAAAAAACAAAAAAAACAGACACCGCGCGCACCACACTCCCGTTGACCCACAAATCACAACAAGAAACCGATCACATCACTCACAATAACAAACCACACAACGACAAATCTACAAGACACCAGCGCACATTACATCACTCACACCACCGACAAAAACTACAAGACACCGCACACATCACTCACACCGACAAATCTACAAGACACCGCGCACATCACTCACACCGACAAATCTACAAGACACCGCGCACATCACTCACACCGACAAATCTACAAGACACCGCACACATCACTCACACCGACAAATCTACAAGACGACACCGCACACATCACTCACCATCCCGCCAAATCAACAAGACACCGCGCACCTCGACTCACCTCCCCACCGACAAATCTACAAGACACCGCGCACATCACTCACACCCGACAAATCCTACAAAGACTAACCGCACACATCACCACAACCGACAAATCTACAAGACGACACCGCGCACATCACTCACAAAAACCGACACATCGAACAAGACGACACCGCACACATCACTCACACCGACAAAACTACAAACAAAAATACCGCACACAAATCGACCCCTCACCATACCACCGACAAATCAACACGCCCACACGCAAGCACATACACTCCCACCAGACAAATCTACAACACACACCGCCGCACACACTCACACCGACAACACTACAAGAACACTGACACCGCACACAACACACCTCACAGCCGACAAAACAACAAGACAGAAAAACCGCACCACATCACTCCACACCACCGCCAAATCTACAAGACACCGCACACCCTAGACACTCACAACCTTACAACTCTACAAGACAAAACCAGCGCACATCACACAAACACAAACCCGACAAATCAACAAGACACTCACGCACAATCTGCCGCCAAATCTCCAAGGACACCCGCACACAATCCACTGACACCGACAAATCTACAAGACACCGCACACATCACTCACACCGACAAATCAACAAGACAACCGCGTCACACACGTCACAACCGACAAATCTACAAAGACGACAACCCGCACACAACAATCACACGCATAACCTGACAAAATCAACAAGACCACACCAGCTCATATCACATCCCACCGACGCAACTACAAGACGACCCACCGCGCACATCACACATACACCGCCAAATCTACCAGACACAATCCGCAACACATCACACACACCGACACACAATCTACAATACCACCGCGCACAACACTCACAAACCGACAGAATCTACAACAAGACGACATCCAACGCCCCGCACATCACTCACAACCGACAAAACTACAAGACAACCGCCGCGCACAACCTCACAAGAAACCCCCGACAACCGACAAATCTACAAGACACCGCGCACATCACTCACACCGACAAATCTACAAGACGACACCGCGCACATCACTCACACCGACAAATCTACAAGACAACGCGCACAACACTTCCCAATGCCTACAAATCGTACAAGACCGCTCGCAACACTATCACTCACATACAACCGACAAGATCTACAAGACACCCGCTGCACATCCCCAGACACCGACAAATCTACAAGACACACCGCCGACACCATCAACACCATACACAGACAACTCTACAAGACGACAGCCCGAAGCGCCCATCACTCACACCGACAAATCTACAAGACGACACCGCGCACATCACTCACACCGACAAATCTACAAGACACCGCGCACATCACTCACACCGACAAATCTACAAGACGACACCGCGCACATCACTCACACCGACAAATCTACAAGACACCGCACACATCACTCACACCGACAAATCTACAAGACACCGCGCACAACACACACACCGACAAATCTACAAGACAACCGGTCGCACGATACTCACAATGCGCCGACAAATCTACAAGACAGACCGCACACACCACTTGACAACCCCGACAAATCAACCGAAGACTACCGGGCACAAATTCACTTCACGATACCCGACAAATCTACAAGACGACACCGCACACATCACTCACACCGACAAATCTACAAGACACCGCGCACATCACTCACACCGACAAATCTACAAGACGACACCGCACACATCACTCACACCGACAAATCTACAAGACGACACCGCGCACATCACTCACACCGACAAATCTACAAGACACCGCACACATCACTCACACCGACAAATCTACAAGACGACACCGCACACATCACTCACACCGACAAATCTACAAGACGACACCGCACACATCACTCACACCGACAAATCTACAAGACACCGCACACATCACTGACACCGACAAATCTACAAGACGACACCGCGCACAACACACACACCGACACATCTACAAACACCAGCACACTTATCTACTACACACACTCACCACCGACAAATCAACCAAGACACCAACACCGCACACTACCTCACACACAACCAGACAAAAGTCTACAAGACATCCGCACGACATCACACGACAACGACCACAAAACTACAAGACGACATCAGCCCAACTGCGCACACTCACTTCTACACATCCGGACAAATCGCGAACAAGACAACCGCGCACAACACAGCCAACACCGACCAAAATCTACAAGACCCGCAGCACATACACACACACCCGACCAAAAACTAACAAGACAATACCGCGCACCTATCTCACTCACGACAAAATACACCAGACCAAACATACAAACTCCGCACACACATCAACTTGAAGGACCACCGACAAATCTACAAGACACCGCACACATCACTCACACCGACAAATCTACAAGACGACACCGCACACATCACTCACACCGACAAATCTACAAGACGACACCGCGCACATCACTCACACCGACAAATCTACAAGACACCGCACACATCACTCACACCGACAAATCTACAAGACACCGCGCACATCACTCACACACACACACCGACAAATCTACAAGACACCGCGCACACTCCGACTCACACCACCGCACAACACACACTACACGCCTACAACCCCGCACACATCACTCACACCGACAAATCTACAAGACACCGCTCACATCACTCACACCGACAAATCTACAAGACACCGCACACATCACTGACACCGACAAATCTACAAGACACCGCACACATCACTCACACCGACAAATCTACAAGACACCGCACACATCACTCACACCGACAAATCTACAAGACGACACCGCCAGCACACATCACTTCACCATACCGACAAAACTACAAGACGACACCGCACACATCACTCACGAACAACCCGACAAATCAATCAAGACCACCGCGCACAATCACATTCACCATACCCCGACAAATCTACAAGACACCGAACACATCACTCACACCGACAAATCTACAAGACAACTCACACAACACACACACCGACAAAACTACAAGACAACGCACCCATCACTCACACCGACAAATCTACAAGACACCGCGCACATCACTCACACCGACACATCTACAATACACCGCACACAACACTCACAAAAAACCGACAAAACACAACACCAACCGCGCACCCACCAACACTCACAACAAACCGCCAAATCTACAAAGCGACAACCGCACACATCACACCCAACCGACAAATCTACAAACAACCGCACCCATCAATCACAACCACGACCCAACTACACTCCATCCCAAGTCACCATCCCTACACACCCGCCAAATCAACAAGACCCCCCGTGCCGCCACACACACACACCCCGACAACATCTACAACAATACACACCGGCACACAAGCCGCAGTCCACCACCACCGCCAAAATCTACAAGAACACCGCACACAACACTCACAACCCACCCGACACAACTACAAAAAAACCGCGCACCACACTCCCACCGACAAATCTAACAAGACGTACAACCACCCCCCGCACCCACACAGCCCCCCGACAAATCTACAAGAACAACCCCCACAACACAGACATAACTCATCGACAAAACTAACAAGACACCGCACACAACACTCAACAAACTACCGCCAAAACACAAGACGACACCACCCCGCCACCCCACACTGCCAAAAAACCGACAAATACAACCAGACACCGCCCTCATCCCACAGCCAAACCGCGACAAATCCTAAACAGACACCGCACACAACACTCACAACACCGACAAAACATACAAAAGACACCAGCGCACAACAACACACCCAACCGACAAATCATACAAGACGACCGCGCACAATCACTCACTAGACCGACAAATCTGACAATACAACACCCTGCACACAACGCACTGACACCGACAAATCTACAAGACACCGCGCACATCACTCACACCGACAAATCTACACGACCAACCGCACACACACCTCAATCACAGACCAAACCAGACAAATCTACAAGACAACCGCACACAACCACAGACACCGACAAATCTCAAGACGACACCCTTCGCCCCCCAGCGCACTCACATCACTCACAACCGACGAAATCTACAAGACGACAACCCAGCGCACATCACTACACACCGACAAATCTAACAAGACACCGCGCCACAATCACTCACCCAATATCACCGACAAATCTACCAAGACAACCTCCGTGCACCCATCCTCACCAAACCGACCATCTACAAGACACCGCACACATCACACACACAACTCGACAAATCCTACAAGAACAACCGCACACATTCACTCACACCGACAAATCTCTACAAGACACCGCACACACACACACAACCACCGACCAATCCTACAAGACACACCGCGCACTAATCACTCACACACACCCGACAATCTACAAGACCACCTCGCACACAATCACTCACGCAACCCGACAAATCACTACAAGACACCGCACACATCACACTCACACACCGTACAAATCTTAACAAGACCACCGCACACATCACTTACACCGACCCAATCTACTAGACACCGCACACGACATCACTTTCCACTCACACCGCAAATCTACAAGACACCGCCACACACAACACTCACTACCGACAAATCTACAAGACCCCTGCCCCGCACCCACATCAACTGACACACCTAGAGACAAATCTACAAGACAAACCGCACACATCACTGCCCCAAACATCAAACCGACAAATCAACGGCAAGGCCACCGCACACATCACTTCACACCGACCAAATCTACAAGGACACCAGCACACAACACTTCTCAAACCCGCGGACAAATTCTACAAGACACCGCACACATCACACACAGAAACACCGACAAATCTACAAGACGACACCGCACACATAACTCACTCCCACCGACAAATCTCTACAAGACGACACCGTCAACACATCACTCACCCGCCGACAAATCTACAAGACACGCCGCGACACATAACATCACAACCTCCAAAACTACAAGACGGGACACCCGCACACATCACTCACAACCGACAAAACAACTACAAAAGACGACACCAGGCACACATCAACTCACACCCGACAAATCTAACCAGACACAACCCGCACACATCACTCACTAACCTACAATCTAACAAGATCACCGCCACACATCACACACACCGACAAAACAACAAGACAACACACACAACACCTTCACACCGCCATATCAAAACCAGACTCCCGCACACATCACACTACACGGACAAAACTACAAACACCGCGCACAACACTCAGCACCGACAAATCTACAAGACACCGCGCACATCACTCACACCGACAAATCTACAAGACACCGCGCACATCACTGACACCGACAAAAACAAGACACCGCGCACAACACTACAAAAGACAAATCTACAAGACACCGCACACATCACTCACACCGACAAATCTACAAGACACCGCGCACATCACTCACACCGACAAATCTACAAGACACCGCACACATCACTCACACCGACAAATCTACAAGACACCGCGCACATCACTCACACCGACAAATCTACAAGACACCGCACACATCACTCACACCGACAAATCTACAAGACACCGCGCACATCACTCACACCGACAAATCTACAAGACGACACCGCACACATCACTCACACCGACAAATCTACAAGACACCGACAAATCCTCCCCGACAAATCAACAAAACCGTACACACCTAACAAAAATCACAAGACCCCCGCCCCATCACTCACCACCGACAAATTTTACAAGACACCCCCCAATCCCACACACCCGACAAATCTACAAAGACGAACCGCCACTCACTCCGCACCACAAATCTACAAGACGACACGCCACCACATCACTGACCCCGACTAATCAACAAGACGACACCGCACACATCACTGACACCGACAAATCTACAAGACCACCGCACACCCCATACTCACACGACAAATCTAAAAAAACCCGCACACTCACTCACACCGACAAATCTACAAGACACCGCACACATCACTCACACCGACAAATCTACAAGACACCGCACACATCACTCACACCGACAAATCTACAAGACACCGCGCACATCACTCACACCGACAAATCTACAAGACACCGCACACATCACTCACACCGACAAATCTACAAGACACCGCACACATCACTCACACCGACAAAACCA
>JAODAL010037578.1:0-40221 GCA_025379985.1 Phyllomedusa bahiana
TGTCTTTAAAACCGGGGGCCCAGACCTTTGGGGGCCGGCCCGGCGTTCCCAAATTTTCTTGCACTTTCGCATGTCTGGAAAAAAAGATACATGTACTTCCGGTTTGTTTTCTACCGGGATTTTAAACACTGTGCTTATTAAAAAAACAATTCGGTTTCTGCGCTGAAACTTTAAATGCGGGGCCTGACCCCATATATTTTCCTAGCAGCGCAGAGATCACCCTTTGGGGAAATGCACCGTTCCCGACGCCAACCCCCTCCCCCTTCCCCAAAGTTTTTTGATAAAACTTTGCGGCGGGGGCTCTCACCTTAATTCTCTGAAATTTCCCCCGGCAACTACAAATAAAAAGGGGCCCAAATTAGTTTAAACATGGGGCTTTGTACAGGGGCCAAAAAATTTCGGGGGTACAGACATTAACTGTTTCCCCAGCTTACATAAATTTTTTCAAGAATTTAATTTTATGTTTTAATGAAAAATTTTAAAGATATTAGTACTGTTTCTATCCAATTGGGCCGTTTTGGGAAAAAAAAATTGTGGTCCTCCTTTGGGAGTGCGAAAAAAACAGAGCAGGGGCAACCCAAAGCATTGTCCCATTCAATTAAACACCCCAAATTTTTCAAAGTTCCTTGGGCCCTTTGGATAACCCCAATTTTTCCCTACGATAGATCCATTTTGGGGCCCCTTTACATAGGATTTTGCTATCCCCTTTTCCCCCCTCTGGGGGAGGTCTCACGACCTCTAAGATCAAAAAGCGCGGATTCCCCTTTCACCATTATGATGTTCCCACACTGTCGGGCTACTGGCGTGTCTCTCCTATTTCGAAAATTTTCCCCCCGATGTTCTCCCCCCCTTCTTTTAAATATTTTCCTTTTGTTTCCAAAATAATTTAAATGGGCAGGGGCATATACACATATAAAACACTCCTTCCCGTTACAGTTTTGGGAAAATTTACATAAAAAAAAATTGTTTTTCCAATTTTAGGCACTTGTGAAGGGTTTTGTTTTGGGTTTATATATGGGCAGGCTAACATCCGCCCACCCTTTTAAAAAAAACCAAAATTGGCTCCTTTCCAACCAAAGTGCCCGGGGGGGGTATTTGGGGTAAAAGGGTTTTTGGGTATGGTTTATTTTCCTTGAAAAGATCTACCCCCCCGATAAGTTTACCCAAAGGGGGTTTTTAAGGAAAAGGGATCCTTCTAGATCATTAGAGCATTAAAATCGAAACTCGTTTTTATACCTATGGTTAAAAAAAAACCCCCCCCTTTTGAATTTTTTAAAACCCCCCCATTAGATCACTTTTGAATCCCGTTGGGAAGTGGGAAACAGAAACCCCGCAGCTCTGGGGGGGGGGGGACCCACTTTTGAAAAACCCATTAAAAGGGGGAAAATAAAACACTAAAAAGTACTTTTACAACTCTTTAAAAAATTTGATAGAACAAGCATCAAAAAATTTTGAGGGGGTTCCTGATTTACTCTGGAGAGAACTAAAGGCCTATCAAAACTCTTTAGAAAAATATCCAGACAGGACTGATGGTACGGAAACGCAAAACGATACCATAACGGGACCTTCAGAATTTAAAGAAGTGGGAGAGCCTTTAATAAATTTTTTTATAATTCTAAGCCCACTACCCCAGAGAAGTATGCTGTCATCTGACGACAGAATCTTCAAATCTCAATTGCACATATCAACTATAAGATCTAGGGGAAGTATACAAGAGGGCTAGAACTAGATAAATGGGGTCCACGCCAGAATTCGGGTGGAATGGGATGTAATATGGATTATTATCGCCTCCTCGCTGTGCGTCTTGGCAAGATCTCCAATACATCCCCCTTTTTTAGAGGGGCTGGAGAGGCCCCCGCGTCGGCCTGGAGACACCGTCAGATGTCATATTGACATTAGATCAGCATCAAGATAATTAATCCTTTAAGATAAGCAATTGAGTAAAAGATGAATTACAGTTCTCAGTAGGGGTCTGACATTGTTAGTGTCCACCATGAGTTGTGTGTTTATGTGATTTTTCATGGGACTAAATTGATTTACATTTAGATTTGTGCGTATGTGCTCAAATGGCAATAAATTTTTAAAAGTCAAAGTGAAATTGTTAATCCAGCAATTGGGTGTTACGTCCATCAGGGATTAGAGGGGTATTCTATACCTTTAGTGTCCCTTATGGAGGAGGAAGAAATAAGAGGAGGGATCATAAACTAGACGAGTCTGAAACTCAAAATGTAGGTAGTATATGCCCCGGTACAGCTGGATCTAACACGTGATAATTGATGTATTTTTGCAAATAGTCTCAAAGAATTTCGTGATCTGGGTGATACAGAGGTGCTATCCATTCCATACAAAATCTCCAGTATGAGAGGAACTTGAAGCAGTTGTCAGTGATCTGGAACGGCTGATAAGTCTATAATCATTCTAACCCTCCGATAAGGGGGGAAATATAGTTATATTAAATCATGCATGTTATATGTATCAGATGTGTAACGATTTGTTCTCTGTTAGGTTTGACAAAAGGCATTGTGTGACCACTTTATCTTCAGATCCAACAAGACAACTGCTTTATTAGGAATTAGAAAGGATATTGTGGAGAGGGTTTAGAGATGGGCCTGATATCTCACTCAGAATTCAAATTTATGATGCGCCTTCTTTTTTCCGCAAATACCGTTACATTTTCTCGATCCCTAAGATCCATAAGCGCTATGTACCCACTAAAAGTTGCATGGGTGACCAATTGTCCAGTGTTAGGATCAACCTTAAGCAAATTGTCGGGCATCACATAGATAATATCTTTCAGGGACTTTGTAACCACATTGCCATCTTACATATTAGAGAGACACTTCTGATCTTTTGCGTATGACCTTGGAACGGGATTACAGTTAATAGAAGTTCTATGGCTCTTTAGATGTAGAAAAACAATGCTTTTGTTTAGTTATATCCCACATGAAAATAGTGCTATTCGTGCAGTTGAAAATTTTTTGTCCACAAGAAGTATAGAATTCCAAGCGCTCACATGTTCTGCATTTGTTGTCATTAGACTACTTGACTTTGTGCACTAAGACATAATTATTTTGTCTTTTGCTACATGACCTCTCCACCGTTCAGGGGCACCGTCCAATGGGGAGCCCTTGCGGCGTCTCTCGCAATATGCAAAATCTTGTTCCTGGGCTGGCTGGGAGGCCGCCTTGGTATCTCAACCAGGGGTTTGTGATCAATGGCCCCCACAGATTTTATTCTGGGGGATGGTCCATTGATGACTGTCATCATGCCTATGGGAGGCGTACCAACAGGTAGTCACTTTGAGGTTGTTTGTTGCACAACTTGAATAAAAAACAATATCGGTAATGCATTTCACTTTTGTATTGCAGGAGAGATGTTGACCCCTTCTTGGATGTAGTCTTCTTATCAATCAAGTTGTTCAAATGGTAATATTATACTGATATGTTAGGAAACCCACAGCCACTTTAACGCTTGCTTACACTGGAAAGTTACATCATTGCCCTGTAGGAGAGGAATATCGAAGGGTCAAATTTCTGAGAGTTATGGAGAAATTGCATCAGAGATGAGGACTTTAGGAGACCTAGTCAGTATTTTGTGAGGAGCTTTCTTAATCGAGGATTATCCACTCAAGAGTCCTGGAAGTCAGCTTTATGGCTATGCCACTCAAAATAAAAACTGAACTAGGACATCTTTGCTACAAATTAAACCCCTAGGAGTAAAGTGATCTATCAAAGCACGTATAGTTGACACTTTTGATGACAGAAATCTAGATAAGTGGTTAATTCCTTTAAAAATAATGGGGTATCTATGTTGGATCAGGATCTAGAAGGATACTCTTCCTTCAATCCCCCTTGATAACTTTTCTGGAGGCGGTAGATCGTTTTCATAGGATTAGACTATAGATTCCAATAGCCGCTTATACACCTAATACCTCCCAAGGCAACTTCGGGTTGGAAAGTGAGACCGCATTGATGCTTTTAATGTGGGCAGAGATGTGTAGGCCCTGTTCCCATATATACATCAATCTAATACTCCGTTCACTAAGTGCTTCTCAAATGGAAAACAATTTTTTATTCGTGATTTTGCCAAACTGTTAGTGGTTCTGAAGGAGTAGTTTTTGTGTATATGTCCCCTGCCCCACTTAATTTTATTCGGAAACAAACTAGGAGAATTTAATAAGTCTGGGTGGAGAACATCTGGCTGCGGCGATATTTCGTTAATTAGGAGAGAGGACACGCCAGTAGCTCGACATGTGGTGGGATCATGCATAATGGTGAATGGGAATCTCTTGCGCTTTTTGAGCTTTAGAGGTCGTGAGGTACCATCCCCAGAGGAGGGATAGGGATTGACGAATCCTTTGTCAAAGAAGGCCCGCAATGGATCAGAGTCGTATGGATTCTAGGTTCATCCAATAAGGGCCTCAATGAGACTTTGCAATTCTCGGTCTGTTTTATTGAATAGGACTTCTGGCTTTGGGGTCTGTGCACCCTGCTCTGTTTGTTTTTCGCACTCTCCATGTGAGGATTCCCCCCCTCTATTGACTTTTTCAAACGTCTGACCATTGCGATATGCATCGTACTATATCATAATTTTTCATTATATTCATTGATTACTTACAGTTGATAATTTATGTCAGCTGAGGTCATGTGTAATGTCTGTACCCGAAGTCTTTGGTCCCTGTATAAGCCCATGTTAAACTAAGTGTGTCTGTCTAGATAGTAGTTGCTCTGGGAGAATTCAGGAGAATTAAGGTGAGACGTCCTCGCCTGCAATTAGTTTGCTCATCTATATTCATTGGAGTGGATGGGGTGGCGTCAGGAACGTGTGCACTTGCCATAGGTGATCTCTGCTGCGGCTAGGCAGTATATGTTGGTCAGTGCAGCGCCCATTTGAGCTTCAGCGAGTGTTGCCATTGTATTTTTAAATAAGCACAGTGATGATCCCTGGTTAGCACTAACCGGGAACAAGTGACATGCTATCTTTCCTTCCAGACATGCGCAGTGCAGTATTTAGAACGACGTGGTCGCGCCATGGTCTGGGCCTGGTTTTCAATAACATGCGTCAGTATCGTTCTGAGCGGCACCCCATCTACTGGTGAAATGACATCATGCATTTTCCCTTCCGGACTGGACGCCAGTGTCATTAGTCCGGAACGCCGGGTAAATGTAAATTAAAGATAGTGGGTGTACACGATAGTCACACTTTTACAGGAACCGGCTATAGGCATAAACTTCAAATCACACTCCAATTCGGATGTGTGTAATGTTAGGGGTTGTATTGTTATACATTTGACCGGGGTCATTAAAGAGTATTTGAAGGGAGCGGAGATGATTTGCTCTGTATCCCTCTTATCCTGGGTGCCAGATACCAAAGGAAGCTGCGGTGGATTATCATTCTTCTTACCTGGGCAGGCATCGTATGCTGAAGTATCATCCTCCGCCCGCCCCCCCCCCCCCCCCCCCCCCCCCCCCCCCCCCTTATCTCCCCTATCTATTGAATCAGGAGGTTATTTGTGTTGTAGACATCGTTGTATTATGCGTTGTGTCTTATAGCGTAGATCTTATTCCACAGCGTGAGTGTGTTGTATATCGCCTGTGTAACCCTAAAATTGGTACGGCGGGAACGCGTCCGGGATAGCTGCGGATGTAGGCTTTTTATACTACGCATATAGTGATATTTTCTGTTATAAATGCACGGAAGCCGCCCTTTATCGGGGAGAATACTCCACTGACGGAAGTACACTGTATGCTGTATCATTAGGTATGATAGTGGTTATTATATAGGGTTTTTAGATTGTCATAATTTAGATAGTCTAGTAAAAATTACTGTCTTTAACGGGATTATATTTTGCGTCTTGTATATTGGTTTAAATCCTCTGTTTATATAGAATTTGCAGTATTTCTATAGGGGAGCAGCAGCCAAATATCCTCGAATTGCATAGAACATTAGCACTCATCTTAGGACATCTGTGCAATATCTGGATTACAGGTGGGACACACATAGGGGATATCTGTGTGTAACATTTGTGGTGCCACTGTTCAACATGTGGAGCAAATCTGGGTAACCCCCTGGTTAGGGTAAGTCCAACCCTTAACCGTAATATCAACCCTAACCCTAGGGTTAAGTACAGGGTTAGTCTAACTTACTCTAACCTTAACCCTTGGGTTCCCCAGATGTTGCTCAAATGTTCCTGAGAGTTAGGGCCAGTGTTAGGATTAATGTTGATTTTTATTTTTTTTTTTGCAGATTTTTGTCAAAATTCGATTCTGGCTGATACCCGAGCTTGAGTAGTCCTGAAATTTGTGGTTGAAGTTTTGTACTTCTTGTCACTAATCGGAAACACTATTTATAATGAAAAAGGGTTTTGCATTCTTTGAAGTCTATTATTTTATCTTCTTAAAATCCCTCCCTACCGATTGGGATGAAGAAGAGGCTTATTCTTAATGCCTCTGAATGCTTAAAGTGGTTTTGCCACAATCTCATTTCATACCTCCTGCATCCAGCTCTTCAGCTCTGTGTGTTCAGAAGGGCGGTGCTCGCTGATCTAGTTTGAATTGATATCATGTGACCAGCAGGACTGACATTCATCCAGGCCTTTCCTCCTCTTTAATCAAAGAAACATCTGCTTTGGTAGATTGAAAGGCATTGTGAGTAGTGAGAGGTATCCCCCCCCCCCCTTTGTCCCCAGGGTAATGTTTTTGCGCCCTCCAGGCACAAGGTATCCTAGGTGTCAAATCCTGCAGGAACCAAATCCTGTGTTATTTTTTTTCTCTTTTGTCAATCACATTACTTCATTGAGGTTTCTTTATTTATTTATTTATTTATTGCGCTGGTTTTTTTGACCAATTACTAAGAGTTCAGTATGCACAGGAGTAGAATGACAGCCACTCTGGGGTTGTACCACTCAGTAGCTGCCTGTGAGGTGAGGAGATGTGTTGATGGGGGGGGATCTTGATTTTGGCTGAGCATGTCAGGCTAGCGACTATTAGAGCCTTCTGCCCTGGTCGTATCCACTGGCTGATGATGCTGTACAAAATGGCATCACTAAAGGAGCAGGTAACACAAAAACGGTTGCAGAGCTTTTTAATAATAATGAATGGTGTAATTGTTTGTTATTTCATTTTTGCTGTTAGCTTCCCACATCAATTTTACTTTATGGAGCCAACCTTTAATAGCTAGAAATTGTAAAAAAGGCTACTCGCATTAGCATAACTACAATCAAGGGCCCCTCCCTGAGGGTTAATGGGGTCATATGTCTGTGATGCTTAAAACGTCCATTGTACAAAGTATATTTTTGTAGAGAATAATACTGTAAATTGAATTTTTGTTTTCAAGAACTACTATATGTTCTCTAATGCATGAAGCTATAATTCTTATGTTCAATATTTGAAACTCATGCTGCTGTTTCAGTTTCCTGTCATCCGGTGCAGCCCCTTTCACGTTTGCTAGTTGGCCTATAATTCTATGATTAGTCTGCCTGGGAAAGCCATAACCTCTTTGGAGTGGTACTTCCAAATTCTATATATTAGAGGCATTGAATACCTTGTGATTTGGTTAATGTAACTGGTAAATTTCTGAAGATGTCATATTTCCATGGGATGTATTTTGTGTTGGGCATAAATAGAACTGTTTCTTTTTTTACTGTATGTCTACCAACAGTTTATACCTGATCAATCAATATACAGTACATTACTTTGGACACCTTTCCCTTCCCTTCCTTGTGTTTCTTGTCTTGTCTTTTCTAAACTTTGTTATCTTATGGCAAAGCAATCTCACAAATGCTGAGATATTAGGTAAATAAGTTGGGAAACCTATAATCTTTTATAGTGCCTAATCTTTGTGATTGTTCTGTTTACCAGTGTTGCTCCCAAAAAGAATAATTTAATGAGAGGAGAATAATTTAAATAGAGAATTTATTTTCTGTTCTACTGTATACTAGGAATACAAGTTGTACATTGCCTTACAAATTTTTCTATTCTGTACTTCATTACTTCAACAGAGTTGAAGCCCAGATCGGGTTACACCCAGCTAGCGTTCGTGAAAAGTTACGTTTGAGTCGAATGTTTTGATGTTCTAGAATTCGGATACAGAACACAAACTTTTTTATTGTTCTGTTCTATTATAAAGTTTGGTTCTAAATCACGTTTGTGTGTGATACCATTTAATTACATTTTAGTTCCTTTATACGACTTTTGGCCTGTGTCCATACAATCAGTGCAGATGCGCACATAGATGTGCTCAAAAATGTCATCTCTGTGGATGCAGGGCTACTCATTGGCTGCTAAATTCTGACATGACCATGTTATTTATATTTCACTGTATTTGCGCATTCAGATCGTGCCATTTGTGCAGCTCACTCTCTGTATTCTGTATCAGAGTCAGCGCTTTGCTGTCTGCTTGCGTTGCATGCGGCACAAGATTTTTTTTTTTTTTGCGATTTTAGAAGCGGATAAAGTCTTCTTTCTTTGATTAGTTAGGGGGTGTACAGTGCAAGCTGTTTACTCTCCGTGTAGTACAGCCTTTAGTTAGGGAGTTTGTATTGCTGCGGCATCTTTCATGCACCAGAAGTGTTATTTTAGGAGTTGTGACTGTTGTGCTAGGCTCACATATGTCGCCTAAACTCTCATATACACTCACTCTGGCCACTTTCTTAGGAGTTCACCATCGCTAGTACGGGTTGGTCCCACCTTTTGCCTTCAGATCTGCCTCTAATTCTTCGTGGCATAGATTCAACAAGTGCTGGAAGCATTCCTCAGAGATTTTGTGTCTCATATTGTACTTTGATGCAATCACACAGTTCACAATAATTGCCGCAGATTGGTCGGCTGCACATCATCGATGTCGAATTTCCCGTTCCACCAGATCCCTTAGATGCTCTATTGGATTGAGATCTGGTGATGTGGAGCATTTGGGAGTACAGGGAACTCATTGTCAATATCAATAAGTCCATTGTCTGAGATGATTCCAGCTTTATGACAGCATTGTGTCCTGCTGAAAGTAGCCACATGATGTTGGGTACATTGTGGTCATAAGGGATGGACAGTGCTGTCAGCAACAATACATCAGTGTTAGGCTGTGTTGGCGTTGCAACGTGGCTCCAATTGGTACTGCTTAGGGTCCCAAAGAGTGCCTAGAATATTTTGTGTCCCCTACTCATGTGTCACCACCATGACACCTAGCCTGAACCGTTGAAACAAGCAGGATGGATCTATGCCTTTTGTGTTGACGCCAATTGAACCTACCTATCGAATGTTGCATGTCTATGATTGTGTCTCGTGTGCTCTTCAGACAGGCAACGTTGTGTTTTCCAATCTTCTTCTGGTCTCAATTTCGTTGAGCTTGGCAAATTGGAGCCTCAGTGTTCCTGTTCTTAGCTGTAAAGGAGTGGCACCCGGTGTTGGTGTCTTCTGCTGCTGCTAGCCCATTCTGCCCTCAATTCGCCGTACTGTGCGTGTGCAGGATGCTCTTTGTTCCTTGTCCCTTGGTTGTAAGGGTGCTTATTGTAGTCACTGTGCCTTTCTATCAGACTCGAACCAGTCTGCCGCATTTCCTTTGAACCTCTGGCATCAACAAGCATTTCCGCCACAGCGATGCGCTCAACTGGATGTTTTTTCTTTTTCTGACCAAAACCCCCTGTAAACCCTAGAGATTTGGGTTTTGCGGGGAAAAACCCAGGGTTTACAGTTTCTGAAAACTCAGACCAAACCCTTCCCGGCACCAACCAACCTTTTTCCCCGTTCAAAGGCCTCAAAAACCCCTTTCTTGCCCAAAACTGGGTGTCGGTTTGGAAATGCAGGAATTGTCTTTGACCAAGTCTACTGGCCCAAATGCCTTTAGTTGCCGCCATGTGATTTGGGTGATTAGAAAATTTAAATGTTAACGGGGAGTTGGGGCAGGTGTACCTAATAAAGTTTCCCTTTAGTGTACTTTATATTTATTTTAATCATACTTTTTGCCCAAAAGGGTTTATTTTTTTCATTTTTGGGGGGTGAAATGTTTTTATAACAGGAAAAAATTCTTTTTTTCAGTTTTGGGGGTTCGTAAATGTATAACACAGCATTTCCCAAAACTCCTATTTCAAAAAAAATAATTTTAAAAATTTGTGGGGTTTTGGGTTGGGTGAAAATTTTTTTTGGTGGGGGAAAAAATTCATTTTTGGGGTTTTTTGGGGGGTGAAATTCCCCTTTTAAATATGTGTTAATTTTTATACAGATATAAATTCCCGGGTAAGGATTTTTCTTTGTTGCTAAAAACTTACTCAAAAGGCAAAAAGTGTAAATTTTTGGGCCCGTGGGGTTTTAGTCCCCATAAAAGGTTTAAATTTACCGTGCGTTATTGTGATCCACATAAAGGGGTTTCTTTCCCCTCTTTTTTATTACTTAAAATTTTTGGCCCTGCTCCCGACATAATATTTTTTTTTTTGAAAAATGAGAGGCTTGATTTTTGGGAAGCAAGCAAGGGGATGCTTAAGAAGGGGGAGATAGAGGTACCTTTTTAAAACAGGTTTTTCTCCTTCCATGCTCCGGGGCAAAACCCAAATGAAACACTTTGTCGTCCAGGGGCCGTCGGGTTTTGGCATCGCTTTGCTCAGTTCGCTGTTTCCCTCCCCATTAACAAACGGGATCGCCAATTGTTCTTTTTGGGGGTTTTTCTAATCTTTGTCAAACCAGAAAAAACCCTGTTCCCCATTTCCCCTGTTCTTTGCTGTCAACCCAAAGGGGAATGCCGTGTAAAACCTTTGCCCCGCCTGCAGAGGCTTTTAAATTTCCCAATTTTTTGGACCCTGGTGCAAAAAGTTTATAGGGGGGGTCCTGCCGTTACCATGTGCCATTTCCAATTTCCGGTGTAATCTTATGTGTCAAGGGCTTGTGGGCCTCCTCAGGATGCAGGTCCCCATACAGCCTGCTACCCAGCACCTTTCTATAGCTCCGCCCCTGTTTGCAAGCAGTCCTCATCTTTTTCAGTTTAAGCCATTGAAAGGAATGAAGTATTTTAGCCTCTCAATATTTTTTCTGTCACTCTTAAAGCCAATTTTCTTCATTGGGGGGGGTTTTTAAAAAAAAAAAAAGTGGTGTGTTCTAAGTTGTTCCACATATTCCTCACTTGTATAGGTATAAAAATTAACCAGAACATCTCCCATAGACTTTCAATGTGATTCGAAGTTTGAATTTGAGCTTGAATAGAACTTCGAACCGAACTCACAAACGTTCGAGGTTCTAATCGAACTCGAACTTTTTACTTTTCGCTCAACACTACACCCAGCTACTGTGTTACTGGCTGTCGGCTAAGCGGCATGTCCCACACAGATCACGGACAGGAGTGTGCACAGTATGTGGATGCACAGCAGAGGATGCAGACGGGAGCACAAACACCATTTTCAATGGAGAGAGAGAGAGAGAAAAAGAACAAAGCTGTCATCTGATTTTGTAGTGTCAGAGTTTCCTCCAGTTTCCAAGTGCCCTTTGGTGTTAATGAGGACGTAGAGACGCTACCATGCCTTTTCTTAGCACATTCTCAGTAGCATAGATTTATACTTCTAAGGGCTATAATTGTCTTTTTTTGGAAATTGCCTTTTTCTTGCCATTATGATTAAAATGTGCTCTGTCCCGGAGATCAGAACTGTCTAAATCCTGCCCTAGAGGGTGTTGTTATGCAGTCTCTTCCAAAACTGGTTATATAGCAAAGGGTTTGAACATAATCTCCCAAAGTAGAGAGACACCTATAGGAATAGTTTGCATCCAATTTCCAAACATAATTTGCTTTCCTGCTATGCAGCAGTTATCCTTTATGTCTTCACCGAAAAAAGCCCTTTGATTCAAATTAGAAATTTAGACTATTGTTTAATTTGAGTTTAAAAATCACATTACCTTTATATTTTAAGTAAGTAGAAAAATTCTTAGAGGGAAAAGATGTACTTTTTAATGTTACTGATGGCCATGCTATAAAATGAACTACGAAAAAAAATTCTGGGGTGGAATGTGGTTAAAAAAACGCAATTGCACCATTTTTGTAGTTTTTTTTTATTTTTATGGAATTCTCTGTTCAGTATAAATAATATACAATCTGTATTCTGCAGGTCATTATGATTCCAGTGATGCCAAATCTTTAAAACATTTAAAACCTTTTTTCTGTTTAAAATGTGGTTTTCAGCACCATTTTCTGTAACCAATAATTTTTTTTATTTTCTATATATGGACAGCTCATTTTTGTGGACTGAAGTGTAGTTTTTATTAGGGATGCATGTGACTTTCTGATCCTTTTTATTATAAAATTTTGTCAGATCTAAAATCACAATAAACAAGCAATTTGGAAATTTAGGGCGACATGTATGAACGCGGCTGCGCCAGATATCTGTCGTCTTTTCAGTCCGATATCTGGCGCAGCCCCATTCATACATTCTTTAATCTCCCGAACGCCATTCTCTGGCACATTACATAGCGGGAGGCAGGACGCAGTAGAACCATAGTGAAGCTACATATTTATAGCTTCGCTATGGCATTTCCCCCTGGCGCATTACAACTGAAACAGGTATACCACTTTCAAAGTGGTATACCTGATCCAGAAATGTCACCATAGCACTAGAATGCGCCTGATTTATGACCCGGTGTAGAGTGGGTTCATAAATCAGGTGCATTCTATGCCAGTATAATGCACATGCATGTCGCCCTGAGTGTTTTTTTCCTACAATATTCACCATATACCGTTTACAGATGTAACAATGCCAATTGTTTTTAACTTTAAATTTTTTGTTATTTTATGTGTAAATTGGCAAAATGGGATTTGATAGAACTTTTTAGATTTCTTTTTTGTTTTTAAATGTGTGCTATTAGTCACCCAAGGGGCATAATTGCAGTTACACTACTGGTAATATATAGAAAAACAGTGTACAATAATGGCCTCTGCTGCAGCCGCCTCTGCTGAATACTTACTTGTCCCAGCTCCAGGCTCTGCTACGGAGCCGCCGGCATCATCCGCTGCAGCACCTATTCATCAGCACTCCTCCTGCTCGCTCTTGTCCTCTGTGTGTGTATATAGTTTTTCATATATGGCTTTTCCATCTCAGCTTCATTTTTATTAAAGAAATATTGACACAGTATATTTGTAATGTGTTGTTGTTTATCTTGTGACGAATTTGTGTTAACCTAATTTTAAGACCTTTTCAAGGACCATATTTTTATATCCTAACACATGAAACTATACAACTCAAAGTGGCTGTAATAAATTTAACATAATTTATACAGATATGTTGACCGCATGTCATACAGCTATGGTTCTTGCATTTTGGGGAGAGTCCAGATTCACATTGGCATTATCAAAAACACTTGTACATGGGAATCTTGGTAATAAAGTTTTTTACATCCAACTGCTTTTGTGACCTCTTGGTGCCTACTATGTTAGCCAACCACCATTGTCATGCCCACTGCTAGCCTGTTGGCACTGGCAGTTTTTCTTAACCACAAAAAACTTTCAGGGTGAAGAGGGTCTCTTCTTGAGAGCCCATGAACTCTCAGCCAAAAATAAGTGCTAGAGAGACACATTGGAACAACTACAAACAACAGCCAGATGTCTAGTTTAATATCCTTGAGTGGACCACTCCACTACAGACAAGGGCAACGTCACAAGGAAGATAAAAAATACACAGTTTATCAAAGTCATAACATTGACAACCACCAAAATCCATTTAAAAATATATAAGCTATACACAATGACTATTCATAAGCCGTATACAACAGTAATAAATAACGTGTACTAAATGCAGTACATTTTCAAACTCTCAATTAAATACCAAGAAATAGCACCAGTAAGAGTAAAATTAAGCATATTACTAACCCTTCAAATAACAGGCATACAAAAGCCTCCTGATTCATGTTTCACCTCTAGGTTTTTCAACGGGTTAACAAAATATGGGCTAAACTGAATATACATACAAGCCCGCTTACATGTGGAAAATGCACCCCTTCCTGATATTTTGGCATCTTAGTTTTTTAACTCCCTGTTTTCTCTGGTTCTTACTTTTGTAACCATTATTGCCTCCTTAAATTAAATCATATGTTTGATATTCCCGTGTGTGATTTAAGAGGGGCCTCCCTTTTTTTATATATATTTCACTTCACTTACTTTGCTTCTGCTTTTCATTACAATCTGTGCTTTCCTTTTTGTTAATTTTTTTCTCTCTCTCTTTATACCTACTACACAACTTCTATCTTTCACTCCCTATCCTCAACACAAATGTCAGTCACTTGCCGTTTTTCAAAGTCAACACACACATTCATCACAAACATTATTTCACACTGCCATTTTTTTTCTTAATGGGTCTTGTCACACAATCATTGGTTTGTGTCATGTTTGTGTTGAGTGCAAATGTGATGTTTACTCATTGTTAGCACATATTTATTTAGTATCAATCACATGGTGTATTCTAATAGCATTCGTTATGCACAGCACACATAGGTTTTATCATTGTCATGCTGTTTTCTTGTCATGGTTCCTTTTTTATCTGTTCTCCTTATCATTGCACTCATTTAATGTGATAGGCATGCCTTGTGCGCACGCGCAAACATGCACGCTATTTCAGGTTTACTGGGAGGATGCATTTTGCAATATTGATGCACCCTCTGCATCTTCCCTAAAACTGGATTAGAAAAAGGTTTTTACACACCGCATGCACCCTATTATATGCAGTAAGACTGTTTATTTATATGGAATTGTCTTTAGGCTTGATATCTCAAGTGCCATCAATAATTATATATATATATATATATAAAACTCTTATAGGAATCGCACCTATAAGAGTAAAATTAAGTATAATACTGACTCATCTTAATGCACAGTACATGCCCCGAAAAACAAAAAGAATACCACATAAAAATACCGTCAGCCGCATTTTACCACTAGTTTTAACAATGAGATAACTAAATATGGGTTGAACATATGTATATGTTATATGCATATACATATGTTCAACCCATATTTAGTTATCTCATTGTTAAAAACTAGTGGTATAAAACGCGGCTGACGGTATTTTTATGTGGTATTCTTTTTGTTTTTTACTCTTATTCTTATAGGTTCCATTTCCTATAAGAGTTTATTTTCCCCCATCCAAAAATAAAAGAATTTTAACACATTGTACATACCAAAAAATGGTGGCATTAAAAAATACAACTTGTCCAACAAAGAAAAGCCCCTTCTACAGTTATGTCAATGACGGGTATGATCTCTTAGGTCAAGAGCTGAATATAGTGCTAATCTAGAAAACAAAGATGTGGAACAAAAGTTGACTATTCCACAGACACTGTGTAATAATAATTTTTGTTTGAAATTCTGATGTGGGGGCTTGAAAGGAAAATTCCTTGGTTTTTCAGAGATTTATATTTGGGTGTATGATCCAAGCACATGTACTTGAAGTGGGGTCTCCTGTATCAAACGATGACAATATTTTCCCAGAGAAGTTCTCCAAAGGAGAAAAACTCCCAAAAAAGTGTGTGTTCAAAACAGGAATAACAAAGAACATAATTTATCAGTTCAACATTTCCGTCAGAAAACCTGGCATGTGCATATAGTCAGTGTATCCTATTCATTATCCTTGAGGAATTCAGTTTCCAAACTGGGATCACTCTTGATGGGTTTCCATAGTACTGAGTAGCTCAAGATCTTTGCCAATGCGACATGATACTTGAAGACCATTCTAGCAAAATTTGTGCTGTAAAAGCCAAATGGTGCTCCTTCCCTTCTGAGCCTTGCCTTGTAACAGAATGACAGTTTACAACCACATATTATTATTATTATTTATTTTAAAGCGCCATTGATTCCAGGGCGCTGTACATTCGAGGGGGTTACGTACATAACATAAGTCAAACGAGTACACTTGTAAGAAATATTAATTATTATTAACAATATTAATATTCAAGAATACTAATATTGAACAACAACAATATTCCCCCCCTAGATTTCAAGGGGACGGTCACAAAGTAAAAGCCGACAACAACAATTATCAAAAAGATTATAATTATCCAAAATAAAAGGGGGGTACAAGGGGGAAAAAACTTAAAACATCCCCACACGGGTTTTAAATCATAAATAGTAAGGGAAAACCCCATATTATTAATCCTAACAAAACACCTTTACAAAACACCCCCTGGAAAAACACAGAAACCCAACCAGAAATTGAAAACAATTATCACAAACTTTTAAAACAAACAAAAAACAAAAATTATATAGGGGAGTTTATGAGTATATCTACCAATCGGGAAATGGCCTTTTGAAAAATTCCTAAAACACTCTCCTTCCAAGGCTGTTCCCAGAGTCCCTCCAAAGTGTTTTCCCATCATCTAACTCTGGTTTTTTTATTCATTTTTTTTTTGATCAAAATTTTTTCCACCATTAAGGGGAAAACAATCTTCCTTTGATCAGTTTTGGGGTAATAAACATTCTGTAATTGTGTGTTACCCTGATATTTTCTCCGTGATCACCCGGGGGGCAATAAACACTACTATGTTTATTGTGTCTACCCTTTTTAAGACCTTTTCCCCCTGTGGGCAAATTAGGGAGTAGAACGTGCAAATGGGTATGGGCACTCTTTCATCAATAAACCCCCTGATAACCCTATTCCCCGGCAAAATTTTTTTTTAAAGGAAATAACCCTTCTTGCATGAAAAGGGTTTGATACTCCCAAAATTGTCTCGGCAATAACCCTTCTTGTACATCCTGCTTGTTTTTAAACCCCATTTTAAATTTTGAAATTAACTAAAAACCATTTCGGGCCCAGTCATGATCTCAAAATTCTCCTTTCAATTAACGATACAGTAAGTTTAATTACATAATTTCCCCTCAAAAATAACTTTTAAACAATTATTCAATTTATGCATATCTACCAAGTAAGTGTTTAAGCAATTGGCACACAAGGGAGAGAGGTCCCCGCAGGGCTTACAATCTACAAGGGGGGGGAAAGAGACAGGAGGTGAGGGGCAGACAGTTTGGGGAGGAAAAAATGAAAACAAGGTTAGTGTAGGTTATAGGCAAGCCGAAAAAATGGGTTTTTAGGTTGTTTTAAAGCGGTAAAAGGGGAGAGAGTCGATTGTTGGGGCAGTGAGTTCCAATGGGGGTAAGACAAAGAATCGGGAGAGGTTGGTAGGAGTGATAAGGGAGAGCAGAGGAGAAGGTCCTTGACAGGGGAGATTGCGTGAGGGGGAAATTTTTGGGAATTAGGGCAGGTTTAATGGAGGGAAGTCATGGAACCTTGAGGTCAGGTTAGTAGCTTGAAATAAATTTCGCGGGAATGGAACCCAGTGAGGGTTTGGGCAGAGGGAAGGGAAGAGTACGGGGGAAGAGGGGGATAACGGGACAAGTTAAGGAGGATTGGGGGGAGCGGGGGGCTAGCGGGGGGCCACAGAGAAGGGTTGCATATTTAGGTGGGAGAGACAGGGATGGAAGCTTTTTTTGAGTGTAAAAGTTAGGAATGACGGATGCGAAGATGTTTTTCAGGTAAAGGGCGGGGGGCAGAGTGGGGGGTTTGGATGTGTTTTTTGAAAGATAGAGGGAGTCAGGTTTCCCCCAAAGGCAGCGGACTTGGGAAACAGGGGGAAGTTAGAGGGGGTGACTGTGAAAAGGAGATCATGGGGGGGTGAGTTGGATGGGGAAAGATAATTTTCTGTTTTCTGCACATTTATTTTTAGGGGGACGGATAGAAAAAGGGAAAATGGAGGCAGACAGTGGGGATCCGGGGAGTAGAAAAAGTGACTTTGGGGGCCGGAGATTAGATTGGGTATGTCGCATACAGGGGGTAATGAAAGCCTGGTGCTATGAGCCCCGAGGCCCAAGAGTTAAAGAAAAAGAGTAAAGGCCCCAGGCTGACCCCTGAGGGAACCAACGAGGAGGGCCCGGGGGGGGGGATGGAGCGAGAATGAGAGACCTGAAAGTCCCAGCATGAGGTACGAGGAGATCCCGGAAAGAGCCAAGTCCCCTATGCCCAGGGAGAGAGGATTGTGCAGGAGGGAAAAGGTCGACAGTGTTAAAGGCAGAGGAAGTCTAAGGGAGGAGACGAGTTTTGCATGAGGCTTTTTGCAGTTTTAGGTATTAGTGACTTTGGTTAGGGTGGTTTTGGTGGAGTGGTGGGGTCGGAAAACCGTTGTTGGGGGTAAGAAGAGGTTGGAGGGAAGGTGGGAGGACACTGAAATAGACGGCTGCTCAGGAGTTTGGAAAAAAAAAGCAGGGAGATGGGGCGATAGATTGGGCAGAGAGGGGGGTTTAAAGGGTTGTTTTTTTAAGGATGGAGTGATATTAGAGTTTAAAAAAGGGGGAAGGGCGATGCCCCGAGGTTAGTGATGGTTGAAAGATGGGGAGGGTGGGAGATAGAAGCACTGAGGTCGGGTGAGGTGGGATGGCATGGATCAAGATCAGGGAGTGGGTTGGATTTGGACATAAAGAGGAGAGCTTGTAGAGTACTTGGGGAAGCAATTTAAGGGGGGAAAGAAGTTTGCAAGGGTAAAAAGGGTGGTGGGGATGCGGGCTGAACTTTTCTCTATGTGGTTGATTCGAAAGGGAAGTGATGGAAAGTGTCTGTGAAAGGAGGGATGGGAGGAGGTGTGTGGGCGGAGAAGAGGTTTTAAAGGGTTTTTAATAATGTCTTTTGGGGTTTTAGGAGGGAGGGTATGAAGGGGGTGAAATAGTCCTGTTTGGGTGAGGTGAGTTTTCTTCCAGCGGCGTTTGGCATTCTGGGAAGACCCAATTAGTTTATTATACTTGGAAAATTTTTGAAAACATATTGTGGGTGCTTTTTTTTATTTATTTTTATAAAACACAACTATTTTTTTTTAGAAACACACATATTATTAAATTAATTTTTTTTAATGCCCCAATGGTTACAAATTGTATGAAACACTGGTGTAGTGGAAATGCTCACTACGCCCCTAGATTAATTCCATGAGGGGTATAGGTTTTTTTTTTTTTAAATTTTTTTTTGGGTGTTTTACTATAGTGTGCCCGGGGCTTGGCAAATGGAACTGGGTTTAAAACCTTTTTATAAAAAATCCATGCTTAAAAAGGAAAATTTTTCATTTCTTCTTCCTAAAACTCATGTGCAAAAAACACTTCCCCCCAAAAATGGGATTTCCTAATCAGAAGTAATTGTATATCAAATTATTGGCTGATTTTTCTCCTATGTTTCTCTGAAAAAGGAAAAAGTTTGTGGTAACATTTCATAGCATTGGAAAAAAGAATGTGTTTTCAATTTAATGGCCTTTTGTCATGACCATCCGGTACTCTGCCCGTATTTTACAGCAGAAACCACACTTTTGGTCCTGATGCTGTTGTTTACAGTCTGAACACCGCCTTCTCAGTTCTGCTACCTACTGATTGACAGGTTTCCTGCCACACCTGTCTGCTGCTGTTGGTCTTATGCTGAGTGGCAGGTAATATACCCGAGGTGTGATTGACAGCCGTCTTCACCACTCAGGCTGTGTTCTGGATGGTAGTCGGTCCAATCACACTCTGGACTGGGACTCTGACTTCCTATTTAAGATCCCTCCTGCACTGAGTTCTTTGCTGGTGATAGCCTTGGCTTGAGCTAGTGCACATTTGTATACCTTCTGCTTCACTTGGATTTCTGACCTTTTGCTTGCCTCTTGACCTATGTTTTCTGCTTATCGTTTGAACTGCTTTGCTCTTCCTGGTTCTGACCCTTTTCTGCTGACTATACTGCTATTGTGTTTGTCGTATTTTTTTGTCTTGTCTATTTGGTGTTTGCACATATTCAGGGTAGGGACCACCGCCCAGTTGTCACTGACCGCTTAAGGTCGGCAAGCAGGCAGAGACAGCCCTGTCCCTGTAGATACTTAGGGTCCCTGATATCTATTTTCTGAAAATCCAAGAAAGACTTGTAAAGTCAAAATGCACTTTATGCCCTTAGATGATAGATGATAATGGTGTACTTTCCAAAATATTGAGTTGCCTTTCTCAAAATCTGCTATGATACAGAAAAAAATGGATTTACATTGAATATCTCAACAAAAAAGTTTATCCACCAACCAAATACCAATGCTGTTTTGAATACTGCAAGAGGTGAAGTTGTTTAAATGCGGTGATTTATGGATGCGCTCTAATATATATGCTTTATAAATTGACTTCATAACTGGACTAGTCCATAAAAAACAGGTGTGAATGTTTCAAATGTGTACTAATGTATCAATCAAGTATTGACACAAAGTAAGTGTGTATAAAAAAAAGTCTCAAAAACACTTGGATAATTCAATTCATTTATTCCTACATAAAGTGACACATGTCAGATATGAAAAAATAAACAAACCTGGCCATGGTAGAAAGGGATTAAGGAAGTAGCAAGGGGCTTGACCCAACAAAACTTTTTTGTTGTTGATGTCGCTTGCAGAGAGTTTCTCAGATGAATACTGTCTTATATGATGGTTGGTGCTTTTCTGATGTTCACCCACTCAGCCAAATTCTCTACCTTGAGGTCTGTGTCTTTGCTGCTAAAACAAAACAGTAACTCCCAGTAGGCTCTTGCAGCTATCAGTCGGCGAGCTACGGGTTGCAGAATGGGCATGATGGGTCCATAAATGCTCTAGCCATTGCATGCCTATTCTATAGAATATCGGATTAGAAGATGTGAGATATATACAACAACCTTCAGGGACACTTTTTGATTTTCAGTTGCTACGAAAGAAGTTCTGCTTTGTGTCTTGATTATAATTCCCAAATTAGCCCATAGTGGCTTATCTCTACCTGACAGCCAGAACTGTCTGCAAAGATTCAATCCACGTCCCAGGAGATCACTGCCATAAATACACACTAATTGCCTCTCTATTTGACAGACAAAGCCATAAAAACAGTAAGCAAATGGTTAACACCTTTCATTGCACCACCTCTAAAGACATTTCGGCAGTTTAGAAGCTATGATGCTCAGTCTTGGCCCTGTGATAACATAATTAATATCAGTCAGGTTTTATGAGTCAATCAGAGCTGGGCCATGTTCTGCTAAATGAATCACTTACAGTAATAAACAAATTCAGCTAACACATGATGGTATTGGGAGATACCTCACTCATCCGAACCTCCCATGCCCATCTCCAAGATTTTGCACGTATTGCACCAGTTCTCTGGAACATGTTACCCCATGTGATCAGGCACACTCACAACCCTCGCAGTTTTAAGTGCGCTCTGAAAACTCATCTTCTTAGACAAGCCTATCAAGACCCCTAATGGTCAACCCCCCAAATTCTGTCACACATTCATCACTTCCTGCACTTTCGGCACCCACAGGCACTTATCTGTATATAGATGTAAGGTTGGGATTGCAGGTTAATCCACATTTTATGTATACTACCCCATAGTTATGTAACATGGCCGGACATTGTAAACCAAGCACTTGAAACCCCTTTGTTTCACCATACACCCTAATAGATTGTAAGCTCTTGGGGAGCAGGGCCCTCACACCTTGTGTCTATTTGTCAGTAGATTTTTTTTTTTATAATGTAATGTCTGGTTTGTCTGTGCTTATTCCCTCTATATTGTAAAGTGCTGCGGAATATGTTGGCGCTATATAAATAAAGATTATTATTATTATTATTATTATTATTATTATTATTATTATTATTATTATACTGGTTGCCTCACATAGAGCAGTGGGGTGGTGCCAAGGGCAATGGTTTCTTACAGGCAGGCTATGTGGCTGCAATAGGGCAACTAGAGAAAGGGTGGACCAAATGTGCTGGCCCTATCCCATCTTTTTGTGGAATTGGGTGTTGAGGACAAAGTTGTTAGCAAACAAGAGCATTGTCCAAAGGGTCATGGACAGGGAAGCAAATGTCAAGCGCTTCTGTTCCAGATTACAAAACCTAGCAAAATGACGTGAGACCCATTTTTTCTTTGCTATGTTGCCTTATCTCTTGTATAGACACCACTGGGTGGTAACAATAGTGGTGATTTGTAGGTTTCACTCTAGGCAGCTTAAAGCTGTTTATACCATAAATCAACATTTATTTGAAAATGAGACTGTGTAGGCAATGTATTGAAGTATTATTATTACTCACTATAGGATAATAGGATTACCTAGATGACCCGTTTTTCATGCCCATTGAATCTATCATTAGGCACCCACCATAACATAAAACCTGATTACCACTTTGCAATGTACTGTATGTCCATACAATGATACCCATATAGTAGTGGGCATTTGACAACAAAGTGCATATTATAGTCCCCACAGCAATAATTCCCTTACAGCTGTAGCCTTAAACATGTAACGATGGAATCCGGGTATATGTGGATCCTCTGGATCACCACGAGTTGCGTAGATGCAGACCACGGCAGGTAGCGAAGTGTAAGGGGCCCCAGGTCTTCACTGGAGCCCGCCGCAGGGCTGGACGGACTTAGCTTCAGGAACCTCTAGGTCGTTGCCCCTTGCGGGGCTACTGCCTGTGATGGCTGAAGTGCTGGATGGAGGTCAGCCGGACTCCAGCAGAGAATCCACACATCCCACAGGTGTGCTGATTCTATGATTGCATCTGGCGTTTTCCTAACTATCCCTCCGGGACGGCAATATTGGATTATGAAAGCACTTGATGAAAGGACTTGATGTTGTTTAAACCTTTATATGCACAAAATAAATACTATTTTACTAAGAGATTGGATCAAATAATTACATGACCTATTATATATTGGATTTATGCATGGTGAAGTTGAGAAGCTTCCACATAGGTCATAGGTGGTGACTCTCATAATATTTTTAGTGGTGGTCAAGTGTTACCCTGTCTGCTTTCTGTGACACTCTCCAGGCCTGGCAACTTGAATCGAACGTTTCCCCTATTAGCATGCTGGGTCACCCAATACACAGTATCTCTGCAACTAAGAACCTAAAGCCACACAAAGCACATACAGTATATCACAGCATTTTATGTAAACAGCTTACTCAATGCACCCATTAGGAGAAATGAACAGAGAAAATGCAAACTGTATGTACACATAGATGCATAGATATATACAATGTCTTACAAAAGTAAGCCACCCCTCACTTTTTTGTATATATTTTTTTATATCTTTTTTTGGGACAACACTGAAGATATGACACTGATACAATGTTAAGTAGTTAGTGTACAGCTTGTATAACAGTGTAAATTTGGAGTGCGCTCAAAATAACTCCACACAAAACCATCAATGTCTAAACAGCTGACAACAGAAGTGAGTACATTGGTAACTGAAAGTGGAAAATTTTGCCCAATTCACCATAACGATAAGTTACAAGGTCTCAGAAGTGAACGTGAAGCAAGTGTGTTAAATTTTGAATTCTTACACTCTGCTGTGACGTGCCATGCTGAACTTCCAATGACCAATATGATATAAAGAACTCACTGAGGATCTGAAAAAAAAAGAATTGTTTCTCTACATCAAGATGGCCTTGGCTATAAGAAGATTGGCAACACCCTGAAACTGAGCTGCAGCACGGTGGCCAAAACCATACAGCGGTTTAACATGACAGGTTCCACTCAAAACAGGCTTCACCATGGTCGATCAAAGGAGTTGAGTGCACATGAGTGCTGCCAGCATTGCTGCAGAGGTTGCAGTGGTGGGAGGGGTCAGCCTTTCATTTCTCAGACCATACACTGCACACTGCATCAAACTGGTCTGCATGGCTGTCATCCCAGAGGAAAGCCGCTTCTAAAGTTTATTCACAAGAAGCCTGCAAACAGTTTGCTGAAGATAAACAGACTAAGGTAATGGATTACTGGAACCATGTCCTGTGGTCTGATGAGACTAAAATAAGCTTATTTTGTTCTGATGACATCAAGCGGCAACCGGGAGAGAAGTACAAAGACAGGTGTGTCTGGCCTATAGTCAATCATGGGGGTGGGATTGTCATAGTTTGGGGCTGCATGAGTGCTGCTGGTTGTGGGGAGCTCCAGTTCATTGAGGAAACCATGAATGCCTACATGTACTGTGACATATTAAAGCAGAGCATGATCCCCTCCCTTCAGAAACTGGCCCACAAAGCAGTATTCCAACATGATAATGACCCCAAACACACTTCCAAGATGACCACTACCTTGCTAAAGAAAATGAGGGTAAAGGTGCTGGACTGGCCAAGTATGTCTCCAGACCTAAACCCCATTGAGCATCTGTGGGGCACCCTAAAACGTAAAGTGGGGAGTTCAAGGTCTCTAATATCCACCAGCTCCATGATGTCATCATGGAAGAATGGAGGAGAATTCCAGTTGCAATCTGGAAGCTCTAGTGAACTTCATGCCCAAGAGAGTTAAGGCAGTGCTGGAAAATAATGGTTGCAACAAAGAATATTGACACTTTGGACACAATTTGCGCATATTCACTTAGGGATGTACTCACTTTTGTTGCCAGTGGCTTAGGCATTGATGTCTGTGTGTTGAGTTATTTTGAGGGCACTCCAAATTTACACTGTTATACAAGCTGTACACTGACTACTTTACATTGTACCAAATTGTCATATCTTCAGTGTTATCCCATGAAAAGTTATAATACAATATTTGCAAAAATGTGAGGAGTGTACTCACTTTTGTGAGTTACTGTATGTATATAAATTGAGCATTCAAAGAGCTGGGTGTAATGACTGCTTCCATGTTCGGGCCAGGTTTTACATGGCCTATATAAAGCCAGTATTGTCAGGTGAGATGGGTTGTGGGTTCCTTACCTGACAATGAAGCTCAGTGGAGTGGTGTTGTTGTGAGCTGGGCCTTGCTATACCTAAGAGTGAGACCAGAATAAAGACCACCTAACCTTGTGTTGGGTTTTTATGGTACAGTGCTTTATAACTAGGATTTTGTCATCTCCGGCATCTTGTGGGCAATGGGGTAGCACCAGGCAGTTTGTTTTTTTCTTTATAAAATTTACAAATTTTTTTTTAACCATAGTCCGCACACATTCTTCCGTAACTGGCAGGGAAGGAGGAAATTTGCCCCTGAGTTTGGAGACGGGTGCCTTGGGCGAAAAAGCCCAGTAGATCCCATCGTGAGGCTTTATGTAGCTTACACAACTAACAAAGAAGAACAGCTTTGGACTGTTCTATGGCTATAGATAGTTATTTAGTACTGTGGTTCTCTCCTCAGTGATGAGAAGGTGGCTGGGATCAGCTGAGTCCAAAGCATATAGTAGAGCACTAGAAGCAGGGAAAAGCCCACAAGGCTGTATTTGCTGCAAGATCAGTCTAGGAGTACCAGCTGGGTGCCAGCATTGTGCAGGGGACCTTATTAGATCAAATTACCTCACCTCCCTTTTCTTGCTGCAGGCCCAAAATGATGAGGAATAGCAGCCTTGGTAGGCCAAATTCTTATGAAGCAGGATCGCCTATATCCTTTGCCACAAAGTCATTTCATACTTGCTTTATACAGCTTCAGCTTTCAGTGTGCTCAAAAGGGGGCGTGTGATTTGTTTGCACTGCATATCATTTGACCCAGCAGGCCTGACATCACCATGCCTTTCCACACAGTGTGCTCACTCTAGACAAACAAAAGTCTATTTATATAAAGTGTTGTGAGTAGCTACAATGTAGCAGAGTGTTTAGAGGTACTGCTTTTCAGCATAGGGGTCCTAGGTTCAAATCCCTGCAGGTACGAAACATATTTAATTTTCTTTTGTCTCAAATGCACATACCTGATTGATGTTTCTTTTTCTTTATTTGCACTGTGTGACTGATTACTTAGGAGTACAGAGAACAGGAGTAGAATGACAGCACCTGGGGTTGAACACTCAGCAGTGAGTGTGTGTAATCATTAAGCAGGGAATAGACTGACAGTAGCTGCCTGAGAGGAGCGATAAAGTCTGATCATATGCAGCCAGGACTGAGGAGCTTTCATCGCTGGTCATATTCCCTGGAGACAAGCTGTACACTATGGATCACTAAGGTAGAGGCTAAAACAAAAATGCTACAGAACTTTTAATAATGTTGAATGGTGAAAATGTTTATTATTTAATTTTCAGGCCTCTCACCTCAATTTTACTTTGTTGCAAAACCCCTTTAAGGAACTGCAGGTAGATCAAATACAGCGTAAACCTCTTATATTACAGGAACCTCTATACACCATAGATAATCTGCTGACCTAAGTGTAAGTTCACACATCAAATTTTTCAATTTGAAAAAATCTATCACATAATCTGTGCAGATTTTTGACACAATTTAAAATGTAGACAATTTTATGTGATAAGCTCCATTTCAATGTTATACCTCTACCCCACACAAAATCCTATGTGAACTCTGCCACAGATTTCTTATTCAAATGATTGGGAAGTTAATTTCACGGGGATTTTGATACAGAAACTTTGTTCTGTGTCACACTCCATTGTGTGAATGTATCTTTAGGTTCTCATCATGGTTTGTGTAACCTACTTGTAATACTTACCAGCATTATTAACCCCCGAAGTCCTGATTATTAGATACATCACTGCAAAACCATACAGATTACAAGCTTCCACACCGCTACTGCGTTCTCAGCTGCTGCCATGCCTCCCAACCATGTCAGATCCGGTGGGACAGCTTCGGTTTCCAGGGAGTGTCCTGCTGACCCTGCTAGTCGGAGACATGTCCTAGGAATTCAGGGTACATGCCTGAGTCTCTGGGTCAATGCTCCTCTTCAACTGTATACTGCTATTTACTCTTGAAGGCTACAGACTGTAGACAAAATGTATAGAAGAGCATCCCAATGAAGGCAGCATAATGATGTAATTACATCACACCACTGCAACAGATAGCAGCTTTTGGAGCTAGCTGCTTAGCTAGGCAACAGGGAGATTTGCATTTTATTTTGCTTTTTATTTCAGCTAGCAGAATGGGGCTGTTACCTAGTAAGGAATCTACCTACCCAGTGGGGGTTTATATAGCTGATGGAGTCCTACCAACAAAATGTTGGGTTTACTGAACAAATAGGGGGTTACTAACTAATTGGGCGGTCTACCTATATAATTTGAGGTGTCTGAGTTTATAGGTGAGGGTTGTGGGAGGATTGGTTGTGGTCACCACATGCGGTTACTGCTGTATGGCATTTGATATCTGAAGCCAGTGATTTGTCAGAATGACATAGGGGAGGAACCAGTTGTGGACCTTTGATAGCACTGGAACAGCGATGAGAGGAGTAAGTACGGGTTAATTTTTTATTTTATCGCAGTGGAGGTGGGTGGGGAACATAAAAAGGCGTGAGTTTCCCTATTTTTTTTTATAATCATCCACGCTAGAACTAACATCTATGGGCAGATACAAACTGGGTGAGAAAATCCATACATATTGGTCTCTTCCCAGCCTAAAAATGCAAGCTCACAGCCACCTAAGAAGCGAACCATCACATTAAATTGCCCACATATGATGGAAAGTGGACTTTTCCCAGTACTTCTGGTACATTGGATACTGGGGTATAAGTGAGAGGGGGTTCATATCAGCCTTGAGTAAATGAAAAACACAGCTGGTGAACATCAAGCCCTAGCGATACTAATAGAGAGGTTTCTGTCAGATACCTCCATTAATCATAGGCTATGTTCACACGGCTTAACTGCGGGACTTAATTACGCCCTGCCATTACGCCGTGTGGACGGGGGCGGGGCGGGAGCAGGGGAGGGAGCAGGGGCCGTCACTTCGCCGGCCCATAGACAATCATTACTAGCGGCGCGTATACGCCGCTAGAAAGTGACATGTCACTTATCTCCCCCCTCGGGGTATTCGCCGAGCAGGGAGAGGAGACGTAATCAATAGTTCTCTATGAGAACTGTGGATTACCGTAATGAATGGGCCGTTTTCAGACCGTAATTGCGCACTTCGGCGAGTAATTACGGACCGAAATACGGCCCAAACTTAGCCCTGTGAACATGGCCATACTGTGATAAAATGTTAAAAAGTTGGGACACCGTGTAATATGTGAAGAAAAACAAGAAAGCAATTATTTGAAAAACTCTTCTAAACATATTTTAATCAAAACAGGACATTAAACATATATAAGTTAAAAGCTTGCTTAGAAATTGATGGCAGCAACACATTTCAAAAAAAGTTGGAACAGTTTTAACAAAAGGATGGAAAAAAGAGTGGTACAGCTGGAAGCTCAATTTTCAAATACGTCATACAGCGGTGTATTCAAGGTACATGTTTAAGAAGCATGAATCTCTCAGAAGTAAAGATGGTCAGAGGTTCACCAGTCTATAAAAAACTATGTCAAAAACTTGTGTAACAATCATAGAAAAATGTTCTTCAATGTGAAGTTACAAAAACTTTAAATATACCAAGATTTACACTACATGAGGTCATCAATAGATTCAGGGAATCTGTGGAGCTGCATGTGCACAAAGGAAAAAGTCAACTGTCAGCATTGGATGATTGTGACCTATGAGCTCTCGGGCAGCACTACATGATTATGTCATACAAATCACTGCATAACTAAGGCATACTTCAAGAACCCTGAAATCATGCAGAGAATAAGCCATATATCAACACAATCCAGAATGCTGCGGTTTTCACTGGGTCAAAGCTCTTTTAAAATGGACTAAGGCAAAATGGAAAACTGTTCTGTGGTTAGATTTATCAAAATTTAAGAAATGCTTTGATGAAATCCCAGACATCGTGTGAGGAGAGGGACCATTTCGCTGTTTATCAGCACACAGCTCAGAAGCCTGCATTTCTGATAGCATGGGGTTGCATTAGTGCCTAAGGCATGGGCAGCTTACATAGGTATAAACAGCTTCTCAAGCAGGCACCTACCTTCTTTATTGCTGCACAGGCTCAGAGACAATTTTAGGGGTGGGTTGTGGGCAGGGCTTCCCTCATCTCTGGCTTGGAGGTATAGTTTATGAGGTGCTGCCTCTACTCCTGTCTTTTGAGTGTGCAGACTAATGCAGAGGTCGGTGGGACAATTATACATTTTTCCTACTGTAGAAGCTTTTAGGGATTCCAGAGGTAAACTCAGAAGCATTGTAGGCAAAGTGGCATACCTTTTGTGCTGAGAGAACATAGCACGCTGTGTAGCTGCCCAGTTTGCATGTCTCTGAGGTGGCCCTTTGGTGGCATACATGCATAGTATTTAAAGGGGTTGTCTCACTACAAATATTGCTGCTTTTTATGTTGAAGATCTTGCAAAAACAAGTCACTTTGCAATATATGTCCATTAACAGTGTCCTACCTATTCTGAGATTACCCCTCTTGTATTGGCTGCATCAGCTCCTGTGGTCGCTATAGCTACAGACGTGTTTGATCTCTCTTGATAGGCTGCCAGTGTTGGTCCTATAGCTACAGACCTGGCTTCTACTGCAGCCTAGTGGAAGCCAGTAAACAGGCCCCTGAATTCAAAGTGAAGAAAACAGGACTGAGGTAAGATGAATCAATGTAGTGAGACAACCCCTTTAAATTATAATCCTTTTTAAAACAACAGAGTAGTCTCTCAGAAAATTAAACAGGTAGGTAGGTAGATAGATAGGTGGTAGTTATTCATCCAAACCCTGGCCTCAGGTTAGAACAGGGTCAGGCACGGGAAACTCTTGTCACATAAAAATATGCTACTGTATAGGCCCAGCTCTTCAGCACAAACAAGAACTTCTCTTTTTATTGCATCTCCTGAACAAAATGTCTCACCTAATTATATTTACTAAATAAAACCAGATATGGATAGATATTCTTATCTTTCTACATGGAATTTTTAGTTCATTTTATTTTCTACACATGACATATTTAATTTTGTTATCTAAGCATGATAATGGGGCAGCCATATTATCTGAGCTCTTTTTAACAACATTTTGAAATATGCACCCATATGGACCATGGAAACCTGTGAGTAGATGACCTTCTGACTTGTAGAGGGGAGTGTTCTCATCATGGTCTGTGACCTGTGGAAGGACATTGTACAGGGAGGGGGAGGAGAATAGATGTGGCCATTACCTGTTGTGAACCTGAATTATCTATATATGTGTAATCTTACTTTGTAACCCTGCCTCTGATGGCAATGCAGAGGCTGCTGAAGAGATACCTTTACAGAAGAGGAAATTTCAGTCTATTAGACTTACTGGCCAGAGTGTAAACTGCAGTATTTAGGGAGTCTTTTTTAAATAGTGATGTGGAAAATGTAAAAAAAAATTCTTCCAACATGTTTAACCTAAATATTTGATTTAAACATTAGGTTATTTTCTGATGACACAGTTTAAGGAGATGTATAGACACTTGGAAGTCTTTCAGTATGTAATACGATGAGTTAAAAAGGTTGTCAGCTACCTAGTGATGTTAACGGATTTATTTAACTGGACAGCAACAGTAAATTTGGTACAGCAACTCACTTGTATTACTGCTAATCGGTGTGTACACTGGGAGCCAGGTGCAGCAGCTTTCAACCTTCTGACGCTGGACTTTGATGGCTTGCGATGGGAGTCTCCCTCTCTGTCCACACTCTGTGTCCATGTGTATATTCCAATCAGCTTCCTGGTGTGTAGACTCTATGATTCAGCTGCACTGAAGGGAAATTAGACAGTCAACAAAGCTACATTTACAATCAAGAGATTTCACAATCACCATCTCTCTCCTTCTGCTTTCTCTTGTGGCTGCTTCTAGACTGACTACTTCAGCCCTGAATCTTGGTCTTTATCGTCTCCGGGTAACCCCCCACCCCCAGCCACTCAAAAGCTGCAGCCCCCTACTCTGGTGACCATTAGGGGCAACATCACTACATCGCTCAGTTGTCCATAATTTATATTGGTGCTGGTGAGGCTTAAATTTCAGAGATACCTGACCTGCCTTCTGCCCTGACATTATCACTTTACTCACTGCCTACTTTTATTTGACCAGTCCCTCTGGGGCCTACAGCCTCCTGACTAAGCTACATAGTAAGGACTCCGTATTGTCTCTCACACCCCCAACTTACTTCCTGCTTACTGCCCCTATAAATAGTTTATGGTGCTACAGTGGCATTTAGTGACAATGATTAACAATGCAGGCACAATGGCTTCCATAAAGTGCATAAAAAATTACAAATGGCGACAACATATCCACTTCTTTCTTCATAGGCTCATACAAAAAAAAAGTTTTGAGGCAAAATGAGCAAGCATTGTGCTTGATAAAGGCTCATGTTGTATTTTTTGTATACTTCTTGTGAGAAGTAATTTTGTTGACGCCATTTTTGCTTTTTATTGAATTTTGAGGATAAGAGTTGACTGACTTAACTGGCCTGTTGCATGCCACATGAATAGATATGGAAAGAGATACTGGTGCTGTCTTTTTTTCTTTTTATGGTTAATATACTGCACAGTTAGTATGAAGCTCTTTAAAAAAGAAATAAAGTAAATCAGTTCACCAGTCACTTGTGGCCAACAAACACTCCGACCAGGTGCAGGGAAAGAAAAGCATTTTACAACATAGTATTCAATAGTGCTAAACATAACAATACAACCTTTTTAGGGCACAAATAAAAATAACCAGCATTTCTAACACCATTTCCCATCTCACCCATTCTTACACTTACGTTTTTCTTATTGTATAAGGAAGACTGCCCACATATAAGTCCCGTAAGAAAATTCAGCTAAAAGAAAAACACAGCTTAGAATTTCCTTGGCTCACTGTAGGCTTGGGCACAGGTTTTCTTTAACCCAGGATTCAATTTTCAGCCCAAACCGAGTATCAAAATGTGGGCAAGGCAAAGTGGTTTATTGACACCCCTACTCCCCAGTGATGTTGTGAATCAATATGAATTACCAATGATGAATGCAGGTTATAAACTCAGAAATCTGCAGGACCAGAGATATGTAAGCTCCCCTACCTTATTAGAAAATAATTATCTGTTTTTGCAGGAGTTTCCTATTAGGTAATTATGCTTTTAGACATTTTCTAGTTAGATAATGTCTGTTCTGTTGTGTAGAACCTTCATTTGAAGGACATCTATTTAGACACATCAGCAGAAAGAAACAGTGGTTGAACTTCTTTCAATAAAAGAAGCATAGACAAATTTATGAAAGCATTTTTACATTTGTAGAATCTAGTGCAAAGGAGATAAATAATTTATCCTCATCTGCTTTAATTACACGTCTTCTCTCGGCTTCTCACGGCCAATGAGACAGACACGTCTTCTAAATTCTAATCAATGAGCAATTGATATCTCCCTTTGAGAAAAAAGCCTATAGCAAGTAAATTCTGTTTTAGCACATTTAGTAAACAGCGAAGTAACACCATAACACTATAGCACTCTCACAATGTGATGCCCTTTGAATCACATCTGAGTAGTTGGTGGTTGTACGAATCTCTCTGTGTGCCATCTGGGAGTAATGCATTATTGTTTCATTAAAATGCTTAAAGAGAACAGTTCATAAGAATGATAAGAATCTGAATCTTCACTAAATTACAGTGACGTTCAAGAGGAGTAAGACGAGAAAGCAAATGCCCTTTGGGTCCTCTCTCTTTTTATATAGATTGACCTACATGATGGATGTTGTCAGAATTTAATTTATTACGAAACCAACTCTGCATGGCAAGAAATGTCTACAAGAAACACAAAAATCTTGAGCTGAAGCTCCTGGGCTTCTTGTAAGAGTTACATTTGTGTGCCTCTTTTGATATCAGTATGAAGGCCATAACAAGGCATTTTGGAGTTCAAGGCAAATAGGGCAATCCCCCCCAGAAATATTCGAATGTCCGGTTGCAAGCCATTTACCAGGGTTGGCTCCCCACAGTGAAGTCACAAACAAGGAAAGCGACTCAAACACTAGTCCAACCAAACTTCTACTTTACTGAATTATACAAATGAGTGTAGTCAGGAACCCCCAAAAATACATACATATGTTCTGTGGACATACAATAAATTTACCTACCTGCGTACTGGGAAATGCCAACCCATATTTACCTATTAACATAACAATTGCATGGGGGTGCATTCCAAGAACGCGCTCACGGTGTAGCACAACAGCTTACAAACTAACTTTACCCACTCTTCCCAGAACACAAATAACAATACAAGTCTATTGGACGAGTGTGCTGCAGAGCTTACAGCACTGATGTTAGGCATACATCACTGTCCCACACTGGTACTGTTCCTGGATGATCGCTTGTGGCCTGACACAGACTAATGCTCTAACTAAACTAATCGAACTACAGTCCTGGTAACAGTCCCAAATAGGCTGGCGTGCATGCTTACTGACCCAGGTCTACTTTGAACTAGCAACCGGTCACAGTTCCTGGATGAGTGGCACCTCTATTAAAGTTCGGTACCAAAGATGGTGGTCACTCCTCTCCACAACTGGATTTGCCACGACGTCTACTCTGTCTCCAATTTGTTGAATAGAAACTGGGGCCTCATGTGATTAATACTTATCATCATTGCAAAATACTGGGAAAGTGAGGGACAAGGAGGGAATAGAGGGGGCAGGAGGGGGATAAGGGAAGAGAGAGAAAAAAAAAACATGTGAACTCTGGTGCTCCTATAGTCATATATATTATACTACTGACCGTACTTAATCACATATATTATGTTTCTTAAAAAATTATATAGGGAATCAGCAGGATTAAATAAATGCTATAAATGAAAAGCCTTCATTTAGGCCTTTGGGGTTCAATGTATTGAGTCTATATATCCATCTTGCCTCTTCCTGTAATAAAACTATATCTAAATCGCCCTTTCTTTCCCCTAGCTTTTTCACACAGAGGCCCAAAAATTTTAGCACCCCTATTTCACCATTATGTACTTCCAAAATGTGTCTCGCTAGGGGAGTATCACCTCTAGTTTTAATAGCACTCAGATGTTTCGAGATCCGACGACGAAACTCCTGTATGGTTTTTCCCACATAGATCTTGGGGCAGGTACACATAGCCCCATAAATCACCCCTCTGGTTTGACAGTTGATAAATTGTCATCTCAAATTTTCTCTTATCAATGGGATTAACAAATTCTTTAGTTTTCCATATAAATGGACAAAATGAACAGTTGCCACGAGGATATGAGCCTACCACCGGAGACTGTAACCATATTTTTGGCTATCTCCCTCAAAGTGACTATGCACAAATTCATCCCTAAGATTTTTTCCTCTTCTATATGTGACACTAGGATATTTTGGAATCACCTCAGAGAGTATCGGATCTGCTTTCAGAATGTGCTAATGTCTTCTAAGTATACCTCTCATTTCGTTACCTCTATCATCGAAGGTACCTATACAAAGAATTAAATCAATTTTTTCCTTCTTCTTTTGTTTACTGATTAATAAATGCCCTCTGTCACTAGTCAAAGCCCTATTAAACGCCTTCCTCAAACATTTTTTGGATAACCCCTTGCCTGAAAACATGCATTTAACTTAATACATTTTTCACTGAAAGCCTCTAATGTAGAGCAGTTCCTACGAGCCCTAAGATATTGGCCTATGGGAATCCCTTCTTTAGGGAAGGTGGATGCCAGCTAGAAAAGTGTAACAAACTATTGGTAGCCGTATTTTTCCGAAATATCTTTGTCTGAATCTGCTTGTTTTCATCCAACATAATTTGAAGATTCAAAAATTTAATTTTTTCTCGATTAATTTCAAAGGTGAATTTCATCCCAATTTCATTATCATTGAGTCTAGATACAAAATCCTTAAATAATTCTTCACTACTGTCCCAAAACATCAATATATCATCAATAAATCGCCCCCAAAATAAAATCCGATCTGTGAATATTTGAAACAATAGCATCCTCCCACCAACCTAAAAATAAATTAGCAAAACTTGGCGCACAAACTGTGCTCATGGCTGCTCCCTTTAACTGGGGACAAAAGGTGCCATCAAACAGAAAATAATTATGTGTCAAAATAAAATCCAATAGCTGTAAAACAAAATCTTTATGTTCCATAAATTGTGTACCTCTTGTATTCAAAAAATACTTGATTGCTTTCAGGCCCAGGTCATGTCTGATGTTACTATATAGGGCTTCTATGTCTAAACTTGCAAGAAGTGTACTTTCACTCATTACTAGATCGTTAATTCTCATCACAGTATCCTTCGTATATTTAAGATATGAAGGAAGGTCAGTGACACAGGGCATCAGTATATGGTCAACATAAGTGCTGGGTCCTTGTGTTAAATTATTTCTACCTGAGACTATCGGTCTTCTTGGTATTGGCACAGCTTCTTTATTCACTTTTGGTAATGCATAGAAAGTAGCAATGGTAGGATTCGCATTTAACATAAATTTCTTCTCATCCTCAGTAATTAATTTTTTCTCAATTCCCAGGTCCAAAATCCTTTTTAGTTCCTTCAAATACTCATTGGTTGGATCTTTTGAAAGCCTCTCATATGTTTATTAATCATCAAGTATTCTCTTAACCATTTCTCTATAATTACTTTTATTTAAGATGACAATATTCCCACCCTTGTCACTGGGTTTGATTACTACATCCCTGTTAGATTGTAATTCTGCAATAGCTAGTTGTTCCTCCCATTTTAAATTTAAAGAAGATGGTTGTCGTCTAAGTACTAGTTTCTTTATATCTTGTGTTACTACTTCCACAAACATATCCAATAAATTTTATTGTGATATTGGAGGTGTATTCCTAGATTTTGGTTTCAAATTAGTCAAGGGTATATCTAGAATTATGGGATCTCCTTCACTTTCAATCTGTAATTGTTCAAGATCACCCAATGTTTTTTTCTCTAATTTCGTAAAGGTTTGCTCATCATTATTTTTCATTTTATGATATTTATGTAAAGCTGACCTTCTAGCAAAGAGATTAATATCTTTTACCCATACAAACTCATTAAATCTGGGCATAGGAGTAAAGGTAAGGCCATATTCCAACACCTGTTTTTGATTTTCAGTTAGTCTATAAGAGGATAAGTTAATTACTTGAAGTGCTCCATCCTTTGTTATTTCTGATAATTCCCCTTCTCTCGATCCCTCAAGAGAATCCTTGGTTGTTCTAAAAAAAGGGGATGCATTTGCATTTTTGAATGCTCCTGAGATGGAGATGGTGAATTTGCCTGAGGAATGTTGTTTATAAGAATGCAGCAGCAGTAAATAGTTTCAGTATGCATGCAGGAGAGTAAAAAGGGGGAACGGGTATTGTTGAATCTCTGGTGGCCAATTGGTGAGCACCTGAATAGGGTGTGTTCCTAAGATGATATAAAAGGAAATTAGCTAGACCACATGGGATCGGACCTCTATCCCTGATGAAGCCATTTAGTTGGTGAAACATGTTGGGGAGGTCAGGCATGACATTTTAATTTGTGATTTCTCACCTCTTTCTACAGTGTCACCCGCTGCAGAGGGTCTCACAAGGAAACCTTATATGTTTTATGTCCATCGGATTAGGGATGACTGCCCAAGTAGGATGTTTTGGATCCCTTATTGGAGTTAGAAAATCACTCTATATATATAAGGTTCCCCTGTTAATAGGTGGTGTTCCACCAGACTTGACAATAGAAAAGGAGTTATTTCTTCACAATTAGAAAGGGATAAATTGAGAGGTTAGAAATCAGGTTTTTAAATAATGTGTATCGAGGTTAAGTGTTATACATAAAAGTTAAGTTTTAGTGCTTTATAGATTGAGAACTGATAGAGTTTAAGTTTGCCTACTAAAATAGTAAATATAGTCATTAAAAGTCACTCTTTGTTCTCTTGCTAGATTCCCATTTTTTTGGAGACTATTTGACAATATGTACAGCTGCACTTCACAACAGCTAGGAGTCCTGAAGGAATGATGCTCAACATGGATTTTCTGTCTGCCATCACACAGTTCCATTTCTTGATCTCTAAGATGGCTGCTGCTCACATACCCAGCTCCTCCTTTCAATCACATGTCAAATCACATGTCTTCCCATACATTACACACAGGTTAAACTTTCAGAACAGTGGCCAAACAGCTGAATGCAGCATGTCAGCTTGTAATCATATATTATATATAAGGTTATAGTTCCCTGGGCAGAGACAATAAGACTGTTCTACCATCCCACACCGTCCTGACTTGATATGGTGCCTGTGGCTGCACTCTCCCTAGCCAGATGGCGTGGCCCTCTGCCTATCTGTTGTCCTGAGCCTGTTTTCTATAACTATTATTGTGTATGTGACATAGTTCCATCTAGCATCACATCACTAACATTTTGGGCCACATGTATGAAAGCTGTTTAGGTCTAAAACTCACTTTTTTTGCCCATAGTAAGCTATGGGCAAAAAAGTGAGTTTTAGACCTAAACAGTTTCAAACATGTGGCCCTTTATGTCATTGTGCCGTGTGCTTAGCTCACTTATAGCGATGCCCCTCATTAGCTGGGTTACAACTCCAACCTGTATTTTTCTGTGTCTTTTCTGAATCATGTATAACCATGCAAAAGCACTTAAAATAAATGCAATGAGGCTATAATGAGGTTTCAAATAATATCCTATTGTACGGGCATCACTGCTATGGTTTCCTGGATCACCATTTGCCAGCCACCTGTTTCTTAGTTGTAATTTAGACTTCCGTTTTCATTTGTGCATTTACAGTTTGTGAGGTCCTCCAATAGAAGAGGCTGTTAGAGGAAGGTTTCCTTCATTTAACATACTTATTCTCCACTACTTCACTGCAGTTGGGAAAACAAACAACACAATTTGAATAGGACAAGTTATAGAGAGAGTTATAAGGGTTATTTTCTAGGCCCATGGCAACAACCTAAAAGCAAGAATACACCAGTGATACAACATCTCTTTGCAAGTGCTAAGATATACAAAACTTTGAATATATGGGCTGTTTTGAATTGCATTACTACTTATTCAATTATACATATATACTTGAGGTTCTTAGTGTACATTTGATTAAACTGTTTGAACACATCTACCAAGACAAAGCAACCTCATCAAACTAGAGTTGCTATGTGGCCTGCATATCACCAGCTCATCTGGCATTGAGAACAGGAGGCTGGTACTCGTATTACTTTTTTTCCATCAATATTATTTGCCATTCCTTTTTTCTTTAAATAACAAGCAAATGCACAGTTACTTGTTTATGCTACTTCATATGTGCAGCATTAGGCTCTTCAGTCTATAAAGTCTTCTTTTTCTAGAGCCCTTTTATGTAGCATCTCGCCCTCGACAACAAGGAGCCTTCTCCTATACAGTTGTCCCTCAACATACAATATTAATTGGTTCCGGGACAACCATTGTATGTTGAAACCATAACTCTATGGAAAACTGATAATTGGTTTAGAAGCCACAAAATGTCACCCAGCATAATGCAAAATGAAGACTAAAGAAAATTAAGCAGATACTACGCAGATAATACAAGTCCTTACATATAACAGTCAGAAAGAGCTTCCAGAAGCTGGAGATCACTTTCTATGTTGAGGAAAGAAGCTTCTTTGGTTCATGTACTTTATACACAATGTACCATAGAAAGAGCAAATGGGGCCACCGTCTTCTGGAGCACAAAGGAGCCGCTCATCCTGGCACATGTAAAGAGCAGTACAGGACATGTAATACTGCACTGTACTGTAGAGAGACTACTAGACCACCAATCACTGCATGCACCTCACTAATACAGATAATTTACCAGTAAAATGTTCATGATAATTGATTTGATCATCCATACATGTGCAGCAGATCAGCAGCTTCTATTACACTGAATGTCCGACGAAAGAGCATTGTATGCTAGAAATATTGGTACTTGGGACCAATGTAGCTCCTTCCTCTCCTTTATGACTTCTCTCTGCACACTGCAGTATGGACACAAGGAAGGAATGTGCTGTCACTGCAGACAATAGATGGCCACTAATATCCAACAGATCGAAGATGCCTATTACTGTCAAGATAAGAAATCCTGTAGCCGGCGCTTCAGCACAGTCTTCCCAGGCATCCTCAAACTGCGGCCCTCCAGCTGTTGGGAAACTACAACTCCCATCATCCCCACTGTGATAGATTATATAAATACATGATGAGAGTTGTAGTTTCTCAACAGCTGGAGGGCCGCAGTTTGAGGATGCCTGGTCTACCCTTTTGACTACACATGAGCCATTGGACAAGCAAACCTTGTTGTTCTCCTCCATTGCTATCTATGCAGGGACTATTAGGACTATTAGTGCCTCTGTATTTATTCATTAATGGGGTATGTATAATAATTATAGCACTGATGCAAAAAATAAAAAAAAATCAATATAGTCAATGTTCATGGATGTTTTACATCCTTAGCATGATGATGTGTCTTTTGTATATGTTTGTGAATACATTGCATCCACAGCAGTGTGCAGACACTTTTAAATTTTTTGGGACTGCTGTTAAACTTTTTTTTTATTGCTTATGACAACAATTAGACATTTTTGGTGTTGAAATCACAGCCAGCAGATGAATACTTTAAGCACAGTGGTTCTTGACACAGTGAAATAAAGCTTTTTAAGGTATCAGATTTGAAAGACTTGCCTAGAAATTAAATTGCAAACCAAATGGCTCTGGAGCACAGGAGAACATTATACTTGACTTGTATGTAGTGACCCATTCAGTATTTTTACATATATAACTACAAATTGTTTATGGACTTTGCCATAGAAGGTCAAAATAGACATTAGAACATACTTGCCAACCTTTCACCACCCGATTCTGGTGGATTTTAGTCCCACCCATTGGAATGACCCATATTAACAGAGTAATGCCCATTTTTGGGCTAAATTTGCATTATCTCCACCCCTTTTGCAATTTTGCCGTCACCCCAAAAAAAAAAAAAAAAAAACTGGGGGGTTGGCAAGCGTGCATTAGAGTTGTTTGGACAACTAGTCATGGAACCCAACTTCCGCCTACACATGCCACTGTTATCAGCTCTTGAAGTCATGTAATGACCAAAATACCCCCCTAAAGGGGCTTTCCAGAATTGAAAAAAAATGGTGGATTACTTTAAAAAATGGCACCACTTCTGTCACAGGATGTTTTTGGTACTGCAGCTCAGCCCTATTCATTTTAAAAGAGGTGAACTGCAATACCAGGTACATCCTGTGACACAGGTGGTGCAATTTTTAATAAAAGCAGCCATGTTTTTTTTTTTTTTTTTAATCCTCGAAAACCCCTTTTGAAAATACTATGCCGGTGCTTTGTCATCAGACCCCAAACCAAGCAAGCAACAACAAACCAACAAAGCAAGAAAAACCCCAAAGTTTTTTTAACATCTCAGAGAACAAAATTTTAAATCCTATTGCTCCATCTCTTTCAGTTGAAGCCTACAACTGTGTTAGAAAAAATCCTCACATTCCCCTCTCAAAGTCACCCTTTAAACCAAATTTTATAAGTTCAAAACGCATAAAAAAATTTTCATAAAAAATTTTTAA
>JAODAL010037579.1:0-40220 GCA_025379985.1 Phyllomedusa bahiana
AAGCTCCCAGTGTACATATGTATGGGGGGGAATAGCTGAGCCCAGTGTACATGTGTTTGGGGGGGGGGGAATAGCTGAGCCCAGTGAACATGGGTATGGGGGGGGGGGGAAATTGCTGAGCATTTGTACATGTGTTTGGGGGGGGTAGCTGAGCCAGTGTACAGTGTAGGGGGGGGGGGAAATGTGGCGGGGTAAATTGTATGGGGGGGGAGGAATGCTGACCAGTGTAATTGTATGGGGGGAGGTATATTAAAGCCCAGTGTACATGTGTATGGGGGGGGGAATAGCTGAGCCCAGTGTACATGTGTATGGGGGGGGGGGGAATAGCTGAGCCCAGTGTACATGTGTATGGGGGGGGGAATAGCTGAGCCCAGTGTACATGTGTATGGGGGGGGGGGAATAGCTGAGCCCAGTGTACATGTGTATGGGGGGGGATAGCTGAGCCCAGTGTACATGTGTATGGGGGGGAGGAATAGCTGAGCCCAGTGTACATGTGTATAGGGGAGGAGTACGGGGGGAGGATAGATCTGCCCCAGTCAGACCTCCTTGCACCACCCCAGTGTTGTTTCCTGTAGTTCTCCTTGCTGATTGGAGAAGGTATAACACCCTTTTCTTCCTTTCTAGTGTCACCCTGAAGGATCTGAAGGCGCTGCTTCCTCAGGTGAACTACCGAGTGCCTAATATGAAGTTCCTGCGTGATAAACTTCAGGTGAGGGACAGTGCTCAGGAGTCCATTACCATTCATGAAGTGGTACTGTGCAATATCTATGTATACAGAATACAGGTTAGGAGATGTAGTACTGTGCGGTGTCCATATATAGAGATTAGAAGACAGGAGAAGTGGTACTATGCAGTGTACATATACAGAATACAGGACAGAAGTAGTACTGTGCAGTGTCCATATACAGTGCCTTGCGAAAGTATTCACCCCCCTTGAACTTTTCAACCTTTTGCCACATTTCAGGTTTCAAACATAAAGATATAAAAATTTAATTTTTTTGTGAAGAATCAACAACAAGTGGGATACAACTGTGAAGTGGAACGAAATTTATTGGATATTTTAAACTTTTGTAAAAAATAAAAACTGAAAAGTGGGGCGTGCGATATTATTGGTCCCCTTTATTTTCAGTGCAGCAAACTCACTCCAGAAGTTCAGTGAGGATCTCTGAATGATCCAACGTTGTCCTAAATGACGATGAAGATGAATATAATCCACCTGTGTTTAATCAAGTCTCCGTATCAATGCACCTGCTCTGTGATAGTCTCAGGGTTCTGTTTAAAGCGCAGAGAGCATCATGAAGACCAAGGAACACACCAGGTAGGTCCGTGATACTGTTGTAGAGAAGTTTAAAGCCGGATTTGGATACAAAAAGATTTCTCAAACTTTAAACATCCCAAGGAGCCCTGTGCAAGCATCATATTGAAATGGAAGGACGATCAGACCACTGCAAATCTACAAAGACCTGGCCTTCCGTCTAAACTTTCATCTCAAACAAGGAGAAGACTGATCAGAGATGCAGCTAAGAGGCCCATGACCCCTCTGGATGAACTGCAGAGATCTACAGCTGAGGTGGGAGAGTCTGTCCATAGGACAACAATCAGTCACTGCACAAATCTGCCCTTTATGGAAGAGGCAAGAAGAAGCCATTTCTCAAAGAGATCCATAAAAAGTCTGGTTTAAAGTTTGCCACAAGCCGCCTGGGAGACACCAAACATGTGGAAGAAGGGGCCGCCTGGGAGACACCAAACATGTGGAAGAAGGGGCCGCCTGGGAGACGCCAAACATGTGGAAGAAGGGGCCGCCTGGGAGACACCCAACATGTGGACGAAGGGGCCGCCTGGGAGACATAAACATGGGAGACAGGCCGCTGGAGACCCCAACCATGTGGAAGAAGGGGCCGCCTGGGAGACACCAAACGATGTGGAAGAAGGGGCCGCCTGGGAGAAAACGGAAGAAGGGCGCTGGGAGACACCAAACATGTGGAAGAAGGGGCCGCCTGGGAGACACCAAACATGTTGAAGAAGGGGCCGCCCAGGAGTACACAAACATGTGGAAGAAGGGGGCGGCCTGGGAGACCCCGAACATGTGGAAGAAGGGCCGCTTGGAAGCCACCAAACATGTGAAAGATGGGGACACCTGGGAGACACCAAACCTGTGGAAGAAGGGGCCGCCTTTGAGACACCAAACATGTAGAAGAAGGGGCCGCCTGGGAGATCCCAAACATGTGGAAGAAGAGGCCGCCTGGGAGACACCAAACATGTGGAAGAAGAGGCCGCCTAGTAGACACCAAACATGTGAAAGAAGGGGCCGCCTGGGAGACACCAAACATGTGGAAGAAGGGGCCGCCTGGGAGACACCAAACATGTGGAAGAAGGGGCCGCCTGGGAGACACCAAACATGTGGAAGAAGGGGCCGCCTGGGAGACACCAAACATGTGGAAGAAGGGGCCGCCTGGGAGACACCAAACATGTGGAAGAAGGGGCTCTGCTCAGATGAAGCCAAAATCCAACAGCCATAATGCAAAACGATACGTTTGGCGTAAAAGCAACACAGCTCATCCCCCCTGAACACACCATCCCCACTGTCACACATGGTGGGGGCAGCATCATGAAGACTAAGGAAACCACCATCGCCACTGTCACACTTGGTGGGAGCAGCATCATGAAGACCAAGGAACCCACCATCCCCACTGTCACACATGGTGGGGGCAGCATCATGAAGACCAAGGAACCCACCATCCCCACTGTCACACATGGTGGGGGCAGCATCATGAAGACCAAGGAACACACCATCCCCACTGTCACACATGGTGGGGGCAGCATCATGGTTTGAGCTTTTCTTCAGCAGGGACAGGGAAGATGGTTAAAATTGATGGAAAGATGGATGGAGCCAAATCCAGGACTAATCTGAAAGAAAACCTGCAAAAGACCTGAGACTGGGACGGAGATTTATCTTCCAACAAGATAATGATCCCAAACATAAAGCAAAATCTACAATGGAAGGTGCACAAATAACCGTCTCCAGGTGTTAGAATGGCCAAGTGACATCCAGAGCTGAATCCAATGGAGAATCTGTGGAAAGAGCTGAAAACTGCTGTTCACAAACGCTCTCCAACCAACCTACCTGAGCTCCAGCTGTTCACAAACGCCTCCATCTAACCACACTGAGCTCCAGCTGCTCAAAAACGCCTCCACCATACCTCGCTGAGCTCCAGCTGCTCACAAACGCTCTCCATCCAACCTCACTGAGCTCCAGCTGCTCACAAATGCTCTCCATCCAACCTTACTGAGCTCCAGCTGCTCACAAATGCCTCCATCCAACCTCACTGAGCTCCAGCTGTTCACAAACGCCTCCATCTAACCTCACTGAGCTCCAGCTGCTCACCAACGCTCTCCATCCTAACTCACAGAGGTCCATCCGGTCAAAAACGGACTCCATCCATCCTCACTGAGCTCCAGCTGCGCTCTCCATCCAACCTCACTGAGCTCCAGCTGCTCACAAACGCGCTCCAGCCAACCTCACTAAGCTCCAGCTGTTCACAAACGCTCTCCATCCAACCTCACTAAGCTCCAGCTGCTCACAAAGGCTCTCCATCCAACTTCACTGAGCTCCAGCTGCTCACAAACGCTCTCCATCCAACCTCACTGAGCTCCAGCTGTTCACAAACGCTCTCCATCCAACCTCACTGAGCTCCAGCTGCTCACAAACCCATCCAACCTCACTGAGCTCCAGCTGTTCACAAACGCCTCCATCCAACCTCACTGAGCTCCATCTGCTCACAAACGCCTCCACCCAACCTCACTGAGCTCCAGCTGCTCACAAACGCACTCCATCCAACCTCACTGAGCTCCAGCTGCTCACAAACGCTCTCCATCCAACCTCACTGAGCTCCAGCTGTTCACAAACGTCTCCATCCAACACTGAGCTCCGCTGTTCACAAACTCCATCTAACCTCACTGAGCTCAGCTGCTCCAAGCTCCACCCAACCTCACTGAGTCTCCAGCTGCCACAAACGCTCTCCATCCAACCACTGAGCTCCAGTTGTCACAAACGCTCCATCCACTCATGAGCTCAGCTGTCACAACCTCTCCATCAACCCTACTGAGCTCCAGCTGTTCACAAACGCTCTCCATCACCTTATAGCTCACTTGTTCACAACGCCTCCATCCACACTGAGCTCCAGCTGCTCACAAACGCTCTCCATCCAACCTCGCTGAGATCCAGCTGCTCACAAACGCTCTCCATCCAACCTCACTGCGCTCCAGCTGCTTGTGCTGTTCTATTCAGTTATAGGTATTGTTATTCAACTGTATATATTATTGCATCCTTTTCTCCATCCATTCTTTATTATGTATTGTTGCTGCGCTGCCATCTGCTGACCAGAATTTACATATTCTCCCTCTGTCTTTGTTCGTAAAGTTTTTCTCTGAGGGAGTGTGTTTTTTTTAAGCTTCTGCTGTGTCATTTCATGTTAGTTATTTTCATCTTAATGTGACTGGAGACACATCTTTTGGGCTAGAAGAAGAATCAATTTCTTACCAGAAAATTGCAGCAGACATACAGCAAAACATAAAACAACAACAGTGCACAAAGACAGTGCAGCAACAACAAACAGCAGCAGCAACAAACTGCACCAAGGTTTATTCTACTACAGAGATTAACACCAGTTCTGCATCAGTGATTATTGCTGTATCCAAGGTGAATAAACCGCTTTCTGTTTCAAACCACTGTGTTACTATATCTACTAAGCTGAGCCTGCTTGGTCCTGTCTGCTCCACATTCTGGATACGAAGGTACGAAAGTCACCCAGTCACTATCATCCACCAGCCAGTTACACCTTCATTCGCCTCATGTGGGGACAGAACAGTCAGAAATTGCTTTGATGCCCAATACATCAGTCAGAAATTGGCTTAGAGCTCAAGACTACAGTCAGAAATCTCCCTTGCAACAAGCACATGTGCATAATACCTCACGTTGCTACGGCCACCCAAACTTGAAAAACCCCGCAATTCGCTCAAATCACCCTGTGAATCTTATTCTGGTGTCCCATAGAAGCTGTGCTGCGATTTTCAGCCCCCAAATCAAAAGTTTATTTTCTTAGAGACAGTGCACCTTAAATAAAATGGCAGAAAAACAGCTTGTGCAATTTCCCAGTGTTGAAACACAGCAAGGACAACTTGATACTGAGGATTTTGAAGAGCAGGAAGCAGAACTCGCACTTCCAGCAGACCAAGTTGTACGACCAAAACGCTCTCTCAAACCGACACTAAAACTTATTGAAAACTATCACAATATAAAAGATGAGCTCTGTGATAACCTGGAAGAGAGATGGGAACAAGTTACCTCCCTTATGTCGGGCTTTCATTCCTTCAAAAGTGATGTCGAGAGCTTACAAGAAGCTGTTGCACGGCTGAATACAGCACACGAAAAATATAAGCGGTTGTTTGCAAAGTATATCACCTTCTTAAAAGACTCTAATGTCGATGAAGCCTTAACAGAGCTGAACAAGTCAGAATCAGTGGAAAGAGAAAGAGACGTCATGGTGCAGAATGCCAAAGATAAAGCAGAACTCCGCATCTCTCATCTACAGGAGACCAGATCGCACGGATCAAACTCATCTAAACATTCGTCACGAACATACAAATCATCTTGCTCAAGAAGCTCAGTCCTGAGTGACAGAATACTAGAGGCCCGCATCGATGCAGAGCAATGCAAAATAAGACGTGCCTTCAGAGAGAAGGAAGTAATGGCCGAAAGAGCAAGTGCAGAAGCAGAGGCTCAGGCTAAAAGAGCAAGTGCAGAAGCAGAGGCTCAGGCTAAAAGAGCAAGTGCAGAAGCAGAGGCTCAGGCTAAAAGAGCAAGTGCAGAGGCTCAGGCTGAAAGAGCAAGTGCAGAAGCAGAGGCTCAGGCTAAAAGAGCAAGTGCAGAAGCAGAGGCTCAGGCTGAAAGAGCAAGTGCAGAAGCAGAGGCTCAGGCTGAAAGAGCAAGTGCAGAAGCAGAGGCTCAGGCTGAAAGAAAACGTGCAGAGGCTCAGGCTGAAAGAGAGAGTGCAGAGGCTCAGGCTGAAAGAGCAAGTGCAGAAGCTCGGATAAAGATTCTTCAAATAGAGATGGAAGAGGAAATCGCATTGGCCAAAGTAAAGGTACTTGAGCGAGCAATGAGCCAAGGTCTCGATCCAGTTTTCTTGCCACAGGAAACAGACAATCCAGTTGATCGCACCAGTGACTATGTGCTGAAACAGTTACCTGCAGAGCCCCCTGTCTCTAATACTGTTCAAGTTGACAACAGTGAAACCTCCAAGTCAGCTCTACCTGTATCTCTGGTGCCACCCACAGAACCCACAACAAACTAATGATCATCACCCAGACGTGCCTTCTCAAGGACAGGTATCACAGGAAGATGGCTACCAGGAGTTTTCTGGCCTAGTTCCACAGCGTGAGCAGCGGACATCAGAACTTCCAGAGGCTAAACCACAGCTCAACCCTGCAGCAACATCATTCTACCCGGGAACATCTCACCCTTTCACGCCAGGCAACCCATACACCCAAGGGGTACCATGAGTTGACACGGCAACAAGCAGTGTGAAAGCAGATATATCTGAGTTCGCTAGGTACATGGTTAGCAGGGAGCTGATTAACACCAGTCTTTCAAAATTTGATGACCGTGCAGAGAGCTACAGAGCCTGGAAAGCAACCTTCAAAGCTGCCATTGCCACCTTAACCCTAACCGCAGAGCAGGAGCTTGATCTCATGGTCAAATGGCTGGGCCCAGGCTCTACAAATCGCATCAAGAGCCTCAGAGCTGTCTATGTGGGACAAGCAGAAGCAGGTCTTGCCTCTGCCTAGCAGAGACTTGAACGTACCTTTGGCAGTGCCGAAGCAATAGAGAAAGCCCTATTCAAGAGACTGCAGAACATTCCAAAGATTAATCTCAAGGAAGTCCACAAGCTTCAGGACCTAAGTGATCTGCTCATGGAACTGGAACTCGCTAAAAGAGACCCTCGTCTGTCTGGACTATGCTATCTGGATACCGCCCATGGGGTGAATCCAATTGTCGTAAAGCTGCCTTACAGTTTGCAAGAGAAGTGGGCAACATCAGTCTCAAGATACAAAAGGACACACAATGTCACTTTTCCCCCGTTCATTCATTTCTGCAGGTTCATCGATGAGCAGGCCCAGATGAGGAATGACCCCAGTCTCGACTTCCTGGAGCTCAACACTACAGCTGCATCATCTTCAAGGTATGAAGGCATCACACAGAAACACAGAGACTTTAAGAACAGTGTGAGTGTTAGAAAGACTAACCTGCCAGCACCTGCAGCACCCACGGGTAAACACCATACTAACTCTCCAGGAGACAAGTCCTTCAATCGTGAATGTCCCATTCATAAAAAACCTCACTCACTAAACAAATGCAGAGGATTTAGGTCCAAACCCATACAGGAGCGCAAGAAAATCCTCACTGAGCTAGGGGTATGTTTCAGATGCTGCGCTTCATTGGAGCATATGGCTAAGGACTGTAAATCCGACATTAAGTGTGAGGAGTGTCACAGTGACAGACATGGCACAGCTATGCACCCAACCGCACTCACCAGCGATTCATCCATGCAAGTGACCAGTACTCCCGCTACAAGCCATGGCAGGGAGCCCCAGAAACACGCTAACACTGCTACAGATGTTTCCTGCTCATGCTCGGAGGTATGTGGAGAGAGCCAAAGGGATAAATGTTGTGCCAGAATATGTCTTATCAAGGTTTACCCAGAGAGTCAACCAGAAAAGGCCGTAAAAATGTACACGATCATTGATGACCAAAGCAACCGGTCCTTAGCTGGACCTAAGTTCTTTGAAGCATTTGGGATCAACGAACCCCAAAACCCTATACCTTAAATACCTGCTCAGGCAGCATAGAGACTTGTGGAAGAAGAGCACAGGGATTCATCGCTTCTCCTATCAACGGGGATACAGAGATACCCCTACCTACACTGATCGAATGCGATCACAGGGATGAGATTCCTACCCCAGAAGCTGCACTTCACCAACCACACATAAGGCACCTAGCCAGCGTTATCCCACCTTTGGATTTGGACGCCGAGATTCTACTCCTGCTTGGCAGAGACAATCTAAGGGTACACAAGGTGTGTCAACAGTGTAACGGTCCTGACTACGCCCAGAGAATAGACTTGGGATGGGTAGTCATAGGAAATGTATGCTTGGATCAACCAGGAATTGACTCCTTTAAGACTTACGTGCAAGGGGACGGACGCACATCTTACATCAAGCCGTGCCCTCATCACTATGAGGTGAATGAGAAGCTCCCAGACCTCATACAGCTGCCCGACATCATTCCCTCCCCCTATGCTGACAATCCGGGGAGATCATTGTTTCTCACAACTAAGGATGACGATAAAGTAGCCTTGTCAGTAGAAGACAGAGAATTCCTCAAGATAATGGACAGTGAGTTCTCAAAGGATGAAATCGATCACTGGGTTTCTCCATTACCCTTCCGAGCTTCCAGAGTAAGACTTCCAAATAACTGGGAACAAGCTTTGTCAAGATTTAACTCTCTTCAGCGTACCCTAAACAGCAAGCCTGAAATGAGAGGACACATTGTCGCATTTATGGAGAGAACATTCCAGAACAACCATGAAGAACCGGCTCCATCCCTAAAGAAGAACGAGGAGTGCTGGATATGGGCGCATTGGAACTTAAACATCTCCTTCCAAGACACATCTTGCAGCCATGACAGCGACCTTCCCAGCATCATCTCCAACCTTCATCAGAGCCACCAACTTGTTATGCCCAAGAATCAGAATAAGAGAAATGTCCATCAGCACAGTTTTGCATCTACAGATGACTTCGTAGGCAAGAAGCGAGAATTCTCTCCCAACAGTAACAATGATTGCCCACTGGAAAGCAAGAAAGCCAGAAATGAGTCTCAAATGGAAAACTCTCAGACTCCTTTGCTGGAGGAGCCATTGGCTCAATTGACCCCTGAAGAACACTACAGACATATGATGTCAGCACCTAATGAGCATAGCAGTTTTGAAGAACAACAACGGCTGTACCAACTGGCCAACATCATGGCAGTACCAACCCACAGTGATCTGCTCCGGGCACGACAAGAAGTGACAGCTGCTGTGGTGCGAAACTCCAGAGCAATGGAAGCTCACATATCCACCTCCAGTAACTCCTCGAGACAGAGGAAGAAGCAAGACCAGCTACAGTATCGGGATACTTCCCACTTCACTGACAAGGAAATGTCTCACCCGCCTCCACTGCTATCACCACAAAACGCCCCTCACATCGCCTTGAGGCCACACCTGAGACCACCATTTCTTGGGGAGCCATCTGCATTGTGTCAGAGTCCAGGTTACGATTTCTTGCAACCAGCCCAAGCTGAAATGTTTGCACGACAGCAAGAAATTTCACGGAAGCACAGAATTGAGATGTTGGCAGAAACTATCCGCCAAAAGAAGCTGGAGACTTCACACAGACAGCAACGTTTAGCTGGTGATCCACTGATTCCTCCCAAGGAATCCCAAAGTGCCAAGGGAACAAGTCGAAAGTCTGCTCATCACCGGCTGGAGCCCCAAAGAAACCATAGTGAAACAAAAGAACTCTTGGATCAACACACCCACCAAAGCCTGTCATTAGCGCCATCAGAGTCACCTACTCATCTTTTGGGACCAGGAATTAACAAAGGAGATGCAAAATATTTGCCCTCCAGCTCAGTGCCTCCACATCGGCCGCTTCCCTGTGCCTCCACCCAGCCGCATTTCACTGAAGAAAAAGAAATGACAACACCACAAACCACATCAGAAAGAAGGAGGCCTCGTGTTAATGAAGGAACAACAAACTGAAAGGATTGACTGGCCTATGGGGACTAGTTACAAAGGTTCTTCCAGCAAAGATGGCAAGATCGGAAGGTGGAGTTATAGATATCCAGGATGTGTGAGCCTAAAACATTTCCAAGGCCAATCAACGAACTCATTCTGATACTGCCTATTGAGGATGTTCCTGAAGGATGAACAGTGCCAAACTTTGTTCCATATTCCTCAGTTGATAAACAGGACTACCTTAGTGTTTACATTGCATTCTAACATGTTTTGTTACAGGTTGTGGACTTTATTTTATAGACATTAGTTTATAGTGAAATCCCCCCTATGGGAATTTCAGACGGGGAGTGTGCTGTTCTATCAGTTACCTAGGCCACTTTTATTAGTCACTGTTCAATCTGCATCGTTAACTCACTAATTTCTATAGCAATTCACATGGCGGCAACTCAGTGCATTTAGGCATGTAGACATTTTTTGGTCGAAGATCTCTGAGTCAATGGCATCGTTAAGGGAGAAAGGTCATTTGAGTGCCTTATGAACTGGCATGGTTTGTTGGGTGCAGAAGGGCTGGTTCTGCAGCTAATTTCAGAAACTGCTGGTCCAAAAAAGAAAAAAACACCAGTGAGCGGCAGTCACTGGGGCTCGGAAATGCTTGTTGTTGCCAGAGGTCAAGGTAATGGCAACTGCTTGTTCGAGCTGATAGAAAGCAACAGTGACTCAATTGCCACTGTTCAACCACATGGTAGCGAGAAGAGCATCTCTGAACGCCAGTAGGTCCACTTTGAGGCAGATGGGCTACAGCAGCACAAGACCAACATGAGGTCCAGCACTCCTTTCAGCTAAGAACCGAATGAGCTTCAATTTGCCCAAGCTCCATGAAATTGACAGTAAAGATCTGGAAAACGTTGCTGGTCAAATGAGTCTCGATTTGCTGCTCCGCCATTCTCGATGGTGGGTAGAATTTGGCGTCAACAACATGAAAGCATGGGTCAACCTGCTTGTAAACAACGGTCAGGCTGGTGGTGGTGGTTCATGGTGTCGGGGAATATTTTCCCTTTGGGACCTTTGGGCCTTGTACCAAATTTAGATCGTTGCAATGAAACCTACCCGAGTATTTTTGCAACCTGCCCTCCCCTTTTTTCCCCAAAAGTACCCAACATCTGATGGCTACTTTCAAGGATAATGGGGGCCCCTTATTTAAAAACTGGAATCATCTAGACTGGTTTTTGAACATGACAATGAGTTACTGTATCAAATGGCCTCCCCAGTACCGATCTCAATCCAATAGGATCTTTGGGGTTGGTGGAACGGGAATTCGCACATGGATGTGCAGCCGAAAAAATCTGCGGCAAACTGTGTGATGATCTGTCAATATGGACCAAAACTTGAGGAATGTTTCCAGACCCCTTTTTGAATCTATGACACGAAAATTGAGAGTTCTGAAGGGAAAAAGGGGTCCCAACCTTATAGCATGGTGTATTTTTAAAATGGGGGATTTTAGTTTTGTTATTCAACTGTTTTATTATTGACCTTTTCTATCCATTCTTTTTTGTATTTTTGGCACTGCCATTCTGCCCAAAATTTTCATATGTCCCCCCCTTTTTTTGTTCGTAAAGTTTTTTTGAGGGAGTGTGTTTTTTTTTTTTAAGTTTGTGTGTCATTCCCTTTTGCTATTTTCATCTTAATGTATTGGAGCCACACTTTTGGGTAGCAGAAGCATCAATTTTACCAGAAATTGCAGAAATTAGCAAAAAAAGAAAACAACAACAGTGCAGAAAGCAAAGAGCAGAAAAACAAACAGAGCAGAACAAATGCACAAGGTTTATACTACTACAGAGAAAACCCCAAATTCTGCATCAGTGATTATTGCTGTATCCAAGGTGAATAAACCGCATTCTATTTCATACCACTGTGTTACTATATCTACAAAGCTGAGCCTGCTTGGTCCTGTCTGCTCCCACATTTGGATACAAAGGGTTTAGGATGTCTCCCAGTCACTATCATCCACCAGCCAGTTACACCTTCATTCGCCTCATCTGGGGACAGAACATTGCTCACAAACGCATCCAACCTCACTGAGCTCCAGCTGCTCACAAACGCCTCCACCCAACCTCACTGAGCTCCAGCTGCTCAAAAAAAACGGCTCCAGCTCTCCAAAAACACTCACCGAGCTCCAGCTGCTCACAAACGCCTCCATCCAACCTCACTGAGCTCCAGCTGCTCACAAATGCCTCCACCCAACCTCACTGATCTCCAGCTGCTCACAAACGCTCTTCATCCAACCTCACTGAGCTCCAGCTGCTCACAAATGCCTCCACCCAACCTCACTGAGCTCCAGCTGCTCAGAAACGCTCTCCATCCAACCTCGCTGAGCTCCAGCTGCTCACAAACACTGTCCGTCCAACCTCGCTGAGCTCCAGCTGCTCACAAACGCTGTCCGTCCAACCTCGCTGAGCTCCAGCTGCTCACAAACGCCTCCGTCCAACCTCACTGAGCTCCCGATGCTCACAACGCCTCCCTCCAACCTCACTGAGCTCCAGCTGCTCACATACGCCTCCATCCAACCTCACTGAGCTCCAGCTGTCATAAACGCTCCCCATCCAACCTCACTGAGCTCCAGCTGCTCACAAACGCTCTCACCCAACCTCACTAAGCTCCAGCTGCTCACAAACGCTCTCCATCCAACCTCACGGGAGCTCCAGCTGCTCTGAAATCCCCTACACCCAACCTCCTGAGCTCCAGCTGCTCACAAACCCCTTTCCACCCACCTCACTGAACTCCAGCTGCTCACAGACGCTCTCCATCCAACCTCACTGAGCTTCAGCTGCTCACAGACGCTCTCCATCCAACCTCACTGAGCTCCAGCTGGTCACAAACGCCTCCATCCAACCTCACTGAGCTTCAGCTGCTCACTGACGCGCGCCATCCAACCTCACTGAACTACAGCTGCTCACAAACGCTCTCCACCAACCTCACTGAGCTTCAGCTGCTCACAGACGCTCTCCATCCAACTCACTGAGCTCCAGCTGTCACAAACGCTCTCCATCCAACCTCACTGGCTCCAGCTGCTCACAAACGCCTCCATCCAACTCCCTGAGCTCCAGCTGCTCACAAACGCTCCACCCAACCTCACTGATCTTCAGCTGTTCACAAACGCTCTCCATCCAACCTCACTGAGCTCCAGCTGCTCACAAAGGCCTCCACCCAACCTCACTGAGCTCCCGCTGCTCACAAACGCTCTCCATCCAACCTCACTGAGCTCCAGCTGCTCACAGACGCTCTCCATCCAACCTCACTGAGCTCCAGCTGCTCACAAACGCTCTCCATCCAACCTCACTGAGCTCCAGTTGCTCACAAACGCCTCCACCCAACCTCACTGAGCTCCAGCTGCTCACAAACGCTCTCCATCCAACCTCACTGAGCTCCAGATGCTCACAAACGCCTCCACCCAACCTCACTTAGCTCAAGCTGATCACAACGCCTCCATCCAACCTCACTGAGCTCCAGCTGCTCACAAACGCCTCCACCCAACCTCACTGAGCTCCAGCTGCTCACAAACGCCTCCACCCAACCTCACTGAGCTCCAGCTGCGCCAAGGAAGAATGGGCAAGATTTTCAGTCTCTTGATGTGCAAAACTGATAGAGACAAACCCAAAAGGTATTAACTTAAGGGGGCCGAATAATATTGCAATATTTCCAATAAATTTTGTTCCACTTCACAGTTGTGTCCCACTTGTTGTTGATTCTTCACACAAAAAATTACAATTTTATATCTTTATGTTTTAAGCCTGAAATGTCGCAAAAGGTTGAAAAGTTCAAGGGGGCTGAATACTTTCGCAAGGACTTCAATAATGGTACTCTCTAATGTCATTATATACAGAATACAGGACAGGAGAAGTGGTACTGTGCAGTGTCCAGAATAATAGATACAGAATACAGGACAGGAGAAGTGGTACTGTGCAGTGTCCAGATCGATAGATACAGAATACAGGACAGGAGAAGTGGTACTGTGCAGAGTCCATATATACAGAATACAGGACAGGAGAAGTGGTACTGTGCAGTGTGCATAGATACAGAATACAGGACAGGAGAAGTGGTACTGTGCAGTGTCCAGAAAGATACTGTAATTAAATACAGAATACAGGACAAGAGAAGTGGTACTGTGCAGTGTCCATATATACAAGAATATTGGACAGGAGAAGTGGTACTGTGCAGTGTCTTTATATGCAGAATATTGGACAGGAGAAGTGGTACTGTGCAGTGTGCATTTATACAGAATACTGGACAGGTGAAGTGGTTCTGTGCAGTGTGCATTTATACAGAATACTGCACAGGAGAAGTGGTACTGTGCAGTGTCCATATATACAAAATATTGGACAGGAGAAGTGGTACTGTGCAGTGTGCATTTATACAGAATACTGGACAGGAGAAGTGGTACTGTGCAGTGTGCATTTATACAGAATACTGGACAGAAGTGGTACTGTGCAGTGTCCATATATACAGAACACAGGACTTTAGAAGTAGCACTGTGCAGTGTCCATATATACAGAATATTGGACAGGAGAAGTGGTACTGTGCAGCATCCATACATACTGTATGCAGTACAGACATGGTAAAGTCCACTGTTTCTAAATACAGAATATCAATTATAGTTGCCTCTTTCTGATAGTCATTGTTGGGGGGGTTACATATTCTAGCCAGAGTGGGATGCGTTCATGCGTGCGCACGTGTTCGCTGTCTGTTATGGGATGTCAGAGATTTCTAAACATTTTTTAAAGGTTTCGGGCTCATGAAGGCCCTGCCCTTTCTTAATAAGCCCCACCCACCTCAGCAAAAAGTGGGAATAGGGTCATAAAACCATCAAAAAAGTGCCTATATTTGCGCAAAGTGTGCATCTTTTTGTATGCCAAAGATCGGGCGGGCATCTTTCTGCCTGTCACCATGGCTAAGCTCTGCTTGCTGAATACTCCTGATCATGTCCACTCTCGGCGCACTGTAACCAGTCCTGCCACCTGCGCCAATTGGACATAACCATTGCCCATTTCAGATCCTGGATGTACACCTCAAGTATGTTTCCGTTCATTGACAGCAAGCAGAGATTTCAAAAAATGGGAAGAAATTGAAGGACAAAGTGTATTGAGAAATTGCAGGACTTGTTGCAGCGATGACTCTTGATGGGCAGAGGACTGTTGACTGCGCCATTATGTCACCAGGTTCTGGATACGGTCAGTAGGACCAGGGCAGCCAACAGGCAGTTCTGCTCCTAGCAGGCTTAAAGGAGTCGTCTCACTACATCGATTCATCTGACCTCAGTCCCTTTTTCTTGGTTTCATTTTGAATTCAGGGGCGTGTTTATTGGCTTTCACTAGGCTGCAGTAGAAGCCAGGTCTGTAGCTATAGCAACCAGTACTGGCAGTCTTATCAGGAGAGATCACACAGGTCTGTAGCTATAGCAACCAGCGCTGGAAGCCTATTAGGAGAGATCACACAGGTCTGTAGCTATAGCAACCAGCGCTGGCAGCCTATCAGGAGAGATCACACAGGTCTGTAGCTATAGCAACCAGTGCTTGCAGCCTATCAGGAGAGATTGAACAGGTCTGTAGTCATAGTGACCTGAGGAGCTGATGCAGCCCAGAGGGGATATCTAGGAATAGGTAGGACACTGGTATGGAAACACATTGCAAAGTGACTTGTTTTTGCAAAATCTTTAACATAAAAAGCAGCAATCCCTGTAGTGAGACAACCCCTTTAAAGCCAATGCTGGTGAATGGCGCCCATTTATCGACGGCAGCTGCTACGGTTGCTGTGCCCGCCGCTCTCGTCGCCATTCATCCTTTGTGACTCGTGTAACGTGTTAACCCTTCCCTCCCCAGGAGATCGAGGCTCGCAGTGAGCTCAGCTTCACGCACTTTATCCTCTTCTACAAGAACCTGATGTTCGACGCTCAGAAGTCGGTAAGTATCGGACGCATTAGCCAAAGAGGCAGGAATTTTGGGATGTTGTACGGTATTTTATCATGTGCTGTGTACACAAAGCCTTGGGATAGAGCGGAGCTCGTCCGTGCCCGGGTAACCAGGATGAATGTTAATTCACTCTCATCGACAATAAGCGATTGTGTCGCTGCCAGCAGCGGGGCGACCGTTTATTGGCGCGTGGGAACTGGAGCCCGGCCAGAACATTAGAAATTCACAGACAGATAGCGGAGATTCCCGTAATCCGGAAGTCCCGCTAATCCGGCATCTGCAGGGAGCAGGAGAGGAAAGCGACGGCACCGGCCGCGGGGAGCACCACATCCCCCCTCACATCGCTGAGTCCGACATTGTCAAAATCTCTGCTTGCTTTCAGTGGATAAGAACATTCAAGCTGTATAGAACCAATTCCTGCTACAGTTGTATCCGGTCTAGAGGCTCAGACTGATACATTGTAACAGACTATCAGGATGGGAGTAGGCATTTGGATTCTAGATGGATACATTGTAAAGCTATCAGGATGGGAGTATGTTATTGGATTCTAGATGGATAAATTGTAAAAAGCTATCAGGATGGGATTGTTACTGGATTCTAGATGGATACTTGTAACAGATTAGGTGGTGATGTTTATGGATTAACTGGGGACATGTAAAAGACTTCAGGATGGTGATGTGTTAAGGATTCTAGACGGTACATGGTAAAAAAACTATCAGGATGGTGATTTTTACGGATTCTAGACTGGATCATTGTAACAATACATCAGTGTGTATGTGTTACTGGATTCTAGACTGGATACATTGTAACAGACTATCAGGATGGGAGCTATGTGCTGTTGGATTCTAGACTGGATACATTGTAACAGACTATCAGGATGGGAGCTATGTGTTACTGGATTCTAGACTGGATACATTGTAACAGACTATCAGGATGGTGATGTGTTACTGGATTCTAGACTGGATACATTGTAACATACTATCAGGATGGGAGCTATGTGCTATTGGATTCTAGACTGGATACATTGTAACAAACTATCAGGATGGTGATGAGCTATTGGATTCTAGACTGGATACAATTGCAAAAAATCTTTTTCCTGTCTCTGGATATAAACTAGGAATGTTCTCTTTGCAATGACAGAAAGCAGAGGTGTAGAAACACAAAGTGCATTAGAAACTAGTTACAGAGAAGGGATTGGGGGGTGGGGGTTACAGCATAGTCCTGGGGGTCCATAGTCCGGATGGATCAGTGCTCCCCATGGTGGCCAGATGGGGGGAATAGCACTCATAGGGACCCAGGTGTAGATGGAGGAGGTGGGAGGGGCCTGTGTGGAAGGAGGAGTTTGTGGAATTAGTCTAATAGAAGGAGTCTAGTGGGAGGGACTTGAGTGATGGGAAAAGATGGTGCTGGGAGAAGGGTAATGGGAACAGCCTTTGTGATGGGAAGGGGATAGGTAATAGGAGGAGCCTGTGTGGAGGGGAGGAGCCTGTGTGAAGGAAGGGGTTGATGGGAAGGGGATAGGTAATAGTAGGAGCCTGTGTGGAGGGGAGGAGCCTGTGTGATGGTAGAGGGATGATGGGAAGGGGATAGGTAATAGGAGGAGCCTGTGTGATGGGAAGGGGATAGGTAATAGGAGGGCCTTGGGTGGGGGGTAGGGTTGGATGGGAAGGGGGGATTTTATGGGGAAAAGGGGTAGGTAATGGGGGGAACCCTTTGTGGGATGGGATGTTAGGGAAAGGGGGGGTGTGGGTTTGGGAAAGGGGGTAAAAAAATAGGAGGAGCCCTTGTGGAAAGGGAGGGCCTGTTTTTAAGGAAGGGGGGATTGGGGAAAAGGGGGTAGGTAATAAGAGGAAACCCGTGTGGGGGGAGGAGCCTTTTGGGGGGGGAAGGGGGGGAGGAAAAGGAAGGTTAGGGAAGGGGGGCCCCCTGGTGGGGGGTAGGGGAAAGGGCCTTTTTGTGGAAGGGGGATGTTGGGAAGGGGATAGGTAAAAAGGGGAGCCTTTTGGGGGGGGTGTTGATGGGGGGTGGAATGGGGAATTTGGGGGGGGTAGGTAAAGGAAAAAGGGGGGAGCCTGTGGGCCCCGTGAGGAGCCTGTTTTGAAGGGGGGTTTAGGGAAGGGGATAGGGTTGGGGGGAGGGAGGAAACTGGTGGGATGGGAGGGGGATGATGGGAAAAAAAGGGTTTTTAAAAAGGTTGTGGAGGGAGGGTGATGTTGAAGGGGAAAGGGGATGGGTGGGGAAGGGGATAGGAAAGGGGAGCTGTTTGATGGAGGGGGGTGAGGGGTGGGGTGGAAGGGGAAGTTAGGGGGGGAGCCTTTTTTTAAAGAGGGAAGGGGGGGGGAAAACCTGGGGTGGTTGATGGAAAAGGGGGGTGATGGGGGAAGGGGGTAGGTTTAGGAGGAGGGGTGTGGGGGGGATGATAGGGGAAGGGGAATTTGGGGGGTGGGAAGGGGGGTAGGGAAAAGAGTAGGAGGGGTGTATGGGGGAGGGGAGGGGGAAAGTTGGGAAAGGGGGTAGGTTTAAAAAAGGGAGGGAGGCCTGTGTGATGGTTTGAGGGATGAAAGGGAAGGGGGGAGGTATTTGGAGGACCTTTTGAAGGTAAGGGGTTAAAGGGAAGGGGATAGGGGAATTGGAGGAGCCCGTGTGTTTTAGGGGATTTTTGGGTAGGGGGCCCCCTCTAATGGGAAGAGGTTTTGGGTTGGGAAGGTGATTTTCTAAAGGTTTGAAATCTTTTTTGGTGGGAGGAGTCTGTATGGACAGATATTATGAATGTCTGGAGTCTGGTGGGAGGGGCTTGAGTGATGGAATAACAGTGTTGGGAGACGAGAATGATGGGAGGCGTCTGTGTGATGGAAGGAGCTAATAGAGGAAAGTCAGTTTGATGGGAGGAGTCTGATGGGAGGGGCCTATTTCAATAGGAGGAGCCTACCTAATAGTGCAGTCAGTGTGATGGGGGAATCTATTTTATACATTATAATTTGTGTTTCTTTCCTCTGATACCAGATCATCGAGCAGCTCGATTTGTCGTTCCCTTTACGGTGAGTCAGAGATCGCGCCTGTAATCACTGCATGACGGATACATCTGTGCAGAACGGAGGCGAGAAGATCCTGCTCCAGACTGACCAACATTTACCTAAGTGACCGAGTCAGAGACTATTGTGCCTCCTCCTGCCCCAGTGTCTGCAGAGGCGTCTCCTGTAATGTTACAATGAGGAGAAAGAGCTTTCCGATTTCTAATAGTCGCACCGTTTTATAAATGTTTCCCACAATAGATGGAGCTTAGTCCGTCTGACTGTCTGCAACTTAATGCTAATCCGGGACATAAGAGTTACTACTGTCAAAGAGATAATAGTCACAAAAAATATAATCTACAGAGAGCATTCTACTCAGTGATATACCATACAGAGAGCACTCTAATCAGTGATATACTATACAGAGAGCATTCTAATCAGTAATATACTATACAGAGAGCACTCTAATCAATGATATACCAGAGAGCATTCTAATTAGTAATATACTATACAGAGAGCATTCTACTCGGTAATATACCATACAGAGAGCATTCTAATCAGTAATATACTATACAGAGAGCATTCTCAGTAATATACCATACAGAGAGCCTTCTACTCAGTATATAGCCCTACAGAAGCATTTTTATCAGTAATATACCATACAGACGCAAATTTACTCAGTAATATACCATACAGAAGAATTCTAATCAGTAAAATACCTACAGGAGCATTCTAATAGTAATATACTATACAGAGCTTTAATTAGTAATATACAATACTGAAAGCATGCTACTCCGTAAATTCCATACAGAGAGAATCTACTAAATATAACCCTACAGAGAGCTTCCCAATCAGTAAAATAACATACAAGAGGGGTTTATCAGTAAAAATACAAAACATGAAGCATTCTAATCAGAAATATACATACAAAAGATTCTACTCAGTGATATACCATACAGAGAGCATTCTACTCAGTAATATACTATACAGAGAGCATTCTACTCAGTAATATACTATACAGAGAGCATTCTACTCAGTAATATACTGTACCCGGAGCAAATTTACTCCGTAATATACCATACCGAGAGCAAATTTAGCCAGTTAAACTACCATACAGAGAGCATTTCTAATTAGTAATATACTATACAGAGAGCATTTTACTCAGTAATATACTGTACAGGGAGCATTCTACTCAGTAATATACCATACAGAGAGTATTCTAGTCAGTAATATACCATACAGAGAGCATTCTACTCAGTAATATACTATATAGAGCATGTTATAGTCAGTAATATACAATACTGAAAGCATTCTACTCAGTAATGTTCTATACAGAGAGCATTCTACGCAGTGATATACCATACAGAGAGCATTCAACTCAGTGATATACTATATAGAGAACATTCTACTCAGTGATATACTATACAGAGAACATTCTCAGTGATATACCATACAGAGAGCATTCTACTCAGTGATATACTATATAGAGAACATTCTACTCAGTGATATACCATACAGAGAACATTCTACTCAGTGATATACCATACAGAGAGCATTCTACTCAGTGATATACCATACAGAGAACATTCTACTCTGTGATATACCATACAAAGAACATTCTACTCAGTAATATACCATACAGAGAGCATTCTAGTCAGTGATATACCATAGAGAGAGCATTCTAGTCAGTAATATACAGAGAGAGTTCTACTCAGTGATATACCATACAGAGAGCATTCTAGTCAGTAATATACAGAGCTCATTTTACTCAGTAACATACAGAGAGCATTCTACTCAGTAATATAACATACAGATCGCATTCTACTCAGTAATATAACATACAGAACACATTCTACTCAGTAATGTATCGAACAGAGAGGATTCTGTTAGTAATATAATATGCAGTGAGTATTCTACTCAGAAATACACTACGCAGAGAGCATTCTACACAGTGATATTCAGAGAGCATTCTAGTCAGTAATATACCATACAGAGAGCATTCTACCCAGTAATATACAGAGAGCATTCTACTTAGTAATACACAGAGAGCATTCTACTCAGTAATGTACCGTACAGAGAGGATTCTGTCAGTAATATACAGAAAGCATTCTAGTCAGTAACATATTATACAGAGAGCATTCAAGTCAGTGATATACCATACAGAAAACATTCTACTCAGTAATATACAGAGAGCATTCTACTCAGTACATATATAGAGAGCATTCTACTCATTAATATACCATACAGAGAGCATTCTAATCAGTAATCTACCACACAGAGAGCATTCTAATCAGTAATATACCATACAGAGAGCATTCTACTCAGTAATATACCATACAGAGAGCATTCTACTCAGTAAAATACTGTACAGGGAGCATTCTACTCAGTAATATACTGTACAGGGAGCATTCTACTTAGTAATATACTGTACAGGGAGCATTCTACTCAGGAATATACCATACAGAGAGCATTCTACTCAGGAATATACTGTACAGGGAGCATTCTACTCAGGAATATACCATACAGAGGTATTCTAGTCAGTAATATATATCAGGAGCATTCTACTCAGTAAATATACCATACGGGAGCATTCTACTCAGTAATAAAAACCATACAAGGGGCATTCTAACAGTAATATAAACCATACAGAGAGCATTCTATCAGTAATATTACTTGCAGGGAGCATTCTACTCAGGAATTTTACCCAAAACAGAGAGATTCTATCAGGAAAATACCATAAAGGAGTATTCTAGTCAGTAATATACTATACCCGGGAGCATTCTAATCAGCAAATTACTATACAGAGAGGATTCTAGTCAGTAATATACTATTCAGAGAGCATTCTACTCAGTAATATACCATACAGAGAGCATTCTACTCAGTAATATACTGTGCAGGGAGCATTCTACTCAGGAATATACCATACAGAGAGCATTCTACTCAGTAATATACCATACAGAGAGCATTCTAATCAGTAATATACCATACAGAGAGCATTCTAATCAGTAATATAACATACAGAGAGCATTCTACTCAGTGATATACCATATAGAGAGCATTCTAGTCAGTGATATACCATAGAGAGAGCATTCTAGTCAGTAATATACAGAGAGCATTCTACTCAGTAATATACCATACAGAGAGCATTCTAGTCAGTAATATACAGAGCGCATTTTACTCAGTAACATACAGAGAGCATTCTACTCAGTAATATAACATACAGATCGCATTCTACTCAGTAATATAACATACAGAACACATTCTACTCAGTAATGTATCGAACAGAGAGGATTCTGTAGTTAAGTATAATATGCCCGTGAGTATTCTAAATCAGAAAATACATACGGAAAAGAGCATTTACACCAATAATATTCAGAGAGCATTCTACTCATAACATACCATACAGAGAGCATTCTACCAGTAATATACAGAGAGCCCTTCTTTCTTAGTATTACACAGAGAGCATTCTACTCAGTAATGTATCAAACAGAGAGGATTCTGTTAGTAATATAATATGCAGTGAGTATTCTACTCAGAAATACACTACGCAGAGAGCATTCTACCCAGTAATATACAGAGAGCATTCTGCTTAGTAATACACAGAGAGCATTCTACTCAGTAATGTACCGTACAGAGAGTATTCTGTCAGTAATATACAGAAAGCATTCTAGTCAGTAACATATTATACAGAGAGCATTCTACCCAGTAATATACAGAGAGCATTCTACTTAGTAATACACAGAGAGCATTCTACTCAGTAATGTACTTTACAGAGAGGATTGTGTCAGTAATATACAGAAAGCATTCTAGTCAGTAACATATTATACAGAGAGCATTCAAGTCAGTGATATACCATACAGAGAACATTCTAGCCAGTAATCTACCATACAGAGAGCATTCTAACCAGCAATATACTATACAGGGGCATTCTACCAGTAATTTTAAGTACAGGGGGCATTTATCAGTAATATACTGTACAGAGAGCATTCTACTCAGGAATATACCATACAGAGAGTATTCTAGTCAGTAATATACTATACAGAGAGCATTCTACTCAGTAATATACCATACAGAGAGCATTCTAATCAGTAATATACTATACAGAGAGCATTCTAATCAGTAATATACTATACAGAGAGCATTCTACTCAGTAATATGCCATACAGAGAGCATTCTACTCAGTAATATACTACATAGAGCGTGTTATAGTCAGTAATATACAATACTGAAAGCATTCTACTCAGTAATGTTCTATACAGAGAGCATTCTACTCAGTAATATAACGTACAGAGAGCATTCTACTCAGTAATATACTATACAGAGAGTATTCTACTCAGTAATATACCATACAGAGAGCTTTCTAGCCAGTAATCTACCATACAGAGAGCATTCTACTCAGTAATATACAATAGTGAGAGCAGACTACTCAGTAAGCTACTGTAGAGGGAGCATTCTACTCAGGAATGTACCATACAGAGAGTATTCTAGTCAGTAATATACTATACAGAGAGCATTCTAATCAGCAATATACTATACAGAGAGCATTCTAATCAGTAATATACTATACAGAGAGCATTCTAATCAGTAATATACTTTATACAGAGAGGCATTCTACTCAGTTTAAAATACTGTAAGGGAGCATTCTACTCAGTAATATACCATACAGAGAGCATTCTACTCAGTAATATACTATATAGAGCGTGTTTCTAGTCAGTAATATACTATACAGAGAGTATTCTACTCAGTAATATACCATACAGAGAGTATTCTAGTCAGTAATATACTCTACAGAGAGCATTCTAATCAGTAATATACTATACAGAGAGCATTCTACTCAGTAATATACCATACAGAGAGCATTCTAGACAGTAATATACCATACAGAGAGCATTCTAATCAGTAAATACTTACAGAGAGCATTCTACTCGGTAATATACCATACAGAGAGCATTCTTATCCGTAATCTACCATACAGAGAGCATTCTAATCAGTAATATACTATACAGAGAGCATTCTAATCAGTAATATACTATACAGAGAGCATTCTACTCAGTAATATACTGTACAGGGAGCATTCTACTCAGTAATATACCATACAGAGAGCATTCTACTCAGTAATATACTCTACAGAGAGCATTCTAATCAGTAATATACTATACAGAGAGCATTCTACTCAGTAATATACCATACAGAGAGCATTCTAGCCAGTAATATACCATACAGAGAGCATTCTAATCAGTAATATACTATACAGAGAGCATTCTACTCAGTAATATACCATACAGAGAGCATTCTAGCCAGTAATCTACCATACAGAGAGCATTCTAATCAGTAATATACTATACAGAGAGCATTTTACTCAGTAATATACTGTACAGGGAGCATTCTACTCAGTAATATACCATACAGAGAGCATTCTACTCAGTAATATAACATACAGAGCGTGTTATAGTCAGTAATATACAATACTGAAAGCATTCTACTCAGTAATGTTCTATACAGAGAGCATTCTACTCAGTAATATAACATACAGAGAGCATTCTACTCAGTGATATACTATACAGAGAGCATTCTACTCAGTGATATACCATACAGAGAGCATTCTACTCAGTGATATACAATACAGAGAACATTCTACTCAGTGATATACCATACAGAGAACATTCTACTCAGTGATATACTATATAGAGAACATTCTAGTCAGTGATATACCATACAGAGAACATTCTACTCAGTGATATACCATACAAAGAACATTCTACTCAGTAATATACCATACAAAGAACATTCTACTCAGTGATATACCATACAAAGAACATTCTACTCAGTAATATACCATATAGAGAGCATTCTGGTCAGTGACATACCATACAAAGAACATTCTATTCAGTAATATACCATATAGAGAGCATTCTATCAAATGATATACCAAAAGAGAGCCATTCTAAATCAGTAATATACCGAGAGCATTCTACTCAGTAATATACCATACAGAGAGCATTCTAGTCAGTAATATACAGAGAGCATTCTACTCAGTAACATACAGAGAGCATTCTACTCAGTAATATAACATACAGAACACATTCTACTCAGTAATATAACATACAGAACGCATTCTACTCAGTAATGTATCGAACAGAGAGGATTCTGTTAGTAATATAATATGCAGTGAGTATTCTACTCAGAAATACACTACGCAGAGAGCATTCTACCCAGTAATATTCAGAGAGCATTCTACTCCGTAACATACCATACAGAGAGCATTCTACCCAGTAATATACAGAGAGCATTCTACTTAGTAATACACAGAGAGCATTCTACTTAGTAATGTATCAAACAGAGAGGATTCTGTTAGTAATATAATATGCAGTGAGTATTCTACTCAGAAATACACTACGCAGAGAGCATTCTACCCAGTAATATACAGAGAGCATTCTACTTAGTAATACACAGAGAGCATTCTACTCATTTAAAGTACCCTACAGAGAGTATTGTGTCAGTAATATACAGAGAGCATTCTAGTCAGTAACATATTATACAGAGAGCATTCACGTCAGTGATATACCATACAGAGAACATTCTACTCAGTAATATACAGAGAGCATTCTACTCAGTAACAGACTATACAGAGAGCATTCTACTCAGTAATGTTCTATACAGGGAGCACTCTAGTCAGTAATATACAGAGAGAATTCTACTCAGTAATATACAAGGAGCATTCTACTCAGTAACATACTATACAGAGAGCATTCTACTCAGTAACATACTATACAGAGAGCATTCTACTCAGTAATATACTATACAGAGAGCATTCTACTCAGTAATAAACCATACAGAGAGTAGTTTACTAAACAGTATATTCTAGTGCTCAATGTCTGTGTAATAATGACAACCTCTTGCTTTTTGCTAGGAATGTGGATCGCCCCTCGTTGTGTCAGATCTCACTGTACGACTTTCAGCGCTTCCTTCAGTTTGATCAGAAGGTAAGAGATGTAAGAGGTCCTTGGGCGATGCTGACCTATGGAGTCATCAGGAAGAGGATTAGGTGCCTTCCTGTCTATAGTAATATTAGCATGTCAGGATGCATTCACACCCGGCAGTGGTCGCTGTTCTGTCCAGGGGGTCGCGGCTCTGGTACCACCATTGACTCTCCTTTGTCATATGATTATTATTGCCTTGTTGCAGGAAGCCTGGGCAAGTGACCTTGGTAAAGTGAGGGAATTTCTATGCAGTTACTTACGAGACGCTGATGTGGAGATGTCGGAGCCGGTGCTGCAGCTGGACGAGGTAGGTCTGGACCGAAGCACGTGGGGTGGGATCCAGTTCGACCTGGATGGTGCAATGCGGTGGACCATAGACACAGAAGACACTCTGATCATTGTAGCTCAGGGGTGTCGTGTCTCCTACCTGCTTCACTCACAGCTGTAGGCTCAGTGCTGCTACTAAGTCCTGCCTTGCACTCTAGTCACATCCAAAGCTGCATTCACAAATCTGTTAGCAGCAGAATTGTGAATGTAGCTCTGGATGTTATTTGATCATAGGTGAGAATGTACCATAGCAGCAGAGTTGTAAGTGCAGCTCTGGATGGGACTTGAACAATTAAGAGAATGTAACAGCAGAAGTGTGAATGCAGCTTATGATGTCACTGGAGCATAAGACATAACTGCAGAATTATGAATGCAGCTCTGGATGTAAGCGTACATTAAATCCACTCGCCTTTTGGAAACTGTATGCAGTCATGTGTCCAGTCTGAACATACTCTATACTAGTTTGTGCTGTAGCCTATTAACTTTTGTTGTCAGTGACATCCTCTTCGCTGCAGTAGGTCCTTCTGTGATTGTTTGCCTCTGGTCTAGCGCTGCCTGGTGGTCACATGCTGTTCTTGCACCCTCAGTTCCTGACGTATCTGTTCTCCAAAGAAAATTCAATGATGGATTCCAAGTACGACAGTGTGGTCCCAGAGGAGATGAATTACCCCCTGTCCCAATACTGGATCTCCTCCTCACATAACACGTAAGACTCGCCAGATGGGCAGATACTGACATACGTGACATGTCCACGCTGTGCAGCTGATGCAGCTGATGCAGGAGTCATTACAGTGTATCGGCGCGCTCCTGTAATGAGCCTTATGCGTCTGTGGCCCCATTCACTTTTCTAGCCTCCATTGCAAATACCTTAAAAAATGTTTCCCACCGTATAACGTATGCAAAAAAAGGAAAAAAGAGGGGGCGCACAATAGTGTTATACTGTTATAACAAGTTTTGGTATTGAATACAATTGGATTCTCACCTTAGGGTGTTGCGCTTATAATATAGAGGCACAACACTCATATGGGCTTGCGGGGCAATTTATATACCGTAGCCCTTAGTACGGCAGCCGCAGGTCACTGATGCTCCGCTCCGATTTCCGGTGGGAGAATGACGCCAATAAAAAAGAAAACATGGACCCGGCGCACGTGCAGAATAGAAAGCCCGAGATAAAGGCTTTTACATTTAAAATGTATTTATTCTTAAAAATGCAAGATTTTACTCTCACAAAATTAAAAACAAAACAGACAGATTAGATTTTACGCGTTTCGCGAGAGAGCCCTCGCTTCATCAGAAGTATACCGTATAACGTGGTAAAGACATAGGAGATTATAGGGCTCACATAGTCTATTTTGGAGCACATAGGAGATTATAGTGCAGCAGAGGCGTAACTAGGGAAGCCTGGGCCGCATTATTGGATGGTAGACTGTAGGTGGCCCTGAGGTAGCTAGGTAGGTAGGCTGTAGGTGGGCCCGAGGTAGCTAGGCTATAGTTGGGCCCCGCATAAGTAGATAGGAAGGCCATAGGTGGGCCCCCGGCTAGCTAGGTTGGTAGGTAGGCTATAGGTGGGCCTCTGGCAGGGAGCTAATCTATAGGTGGGCCCCTGGTAAGTAGGTTATAGAAAGGCCCTTGGTAGGTAGGCTATAGGTAGACCCCTGGTAAGTAGGTGATAGAAAGGCCCCTGGTAGGTAGGCTATAGGTGGGCTCCTGTTAGTTAGGCTATAGGTGGGCCCCTGGTAGGTAGGCTATAGGTGGGCCCTTGGTAGGTAGGCTATAGGTGGGCTCCTGGTAGTTAGGCTATAGGTGGGCCCCTGGTAGGTAGGCTATAGGTGGGCTACTGGCAGGTAGGCTATAGGTGGGCTCCTGGCAGGTAGGCTATAGGTGGGCTCCTGGCAGGTAGGCTATAGTTGGGCGCCTGGTAGGTAGGCTATAGGTGGCCTTGGTAGGTAGGCTATAGGTGGGCTCCTGGTAGATAGGTAGGCTATAAGTTGGCCCCTGGTAGGTAGGCTATAGTTGGGCCCTGGTAGGTAGGCTATTGGTGGGCCCCTGGTAGATAGGCTAAAGGTGGGCACCTGGTAGATAGGCTATTGGTGGGCTCCTGGTAGGCAGGCTATAGTTGGGCTCCTGGTAGGCAGGCTAAAGGTGGGCCCCTGGTAGGTAGGCTACAGGTGGGCCCTTGGTAGGTAGGCTATAGGTGGGCTCCTGGTAGTTAGGCTATAGGTTGGCCCCTGGTAGGTAGGCTATAGGTGGGCTACTGGCAGGTAGGCTATAGGTGGGCTCCTGGCAGGTAGGCTATAGGTGGGCTCCTGGCAGGTAGGCTATAGTTGGGCTCCTGGTAGGTAGGCTATAGGTGGGCCCGTGGTAGGTAGGCTAAAGGTGGGCACGTGGTAGTTAGGCTATAGGTTGGCCCCTGGTAAGTAGGCTATAGGTTGGCCCCTGGTAGGTAGGCTATAGGTGGGCTACTGGCAGGTAGGCTGTAGGTGGGCTGCATGTGGTAGGTAGGCTGTAGGTGGGCCCTTGATAGGTAGGCTATAGATGGGCTCCTGGTAGGTAGGCTATAGGTGGCCCTTGGTAGGTAGGCTATAGGTGGGCTCCTGGTAGTTAGGCTATAGGTTGGCCCTGGTAGGTAGACTATAGGTGGGCTCCTGGCAGGTAGGCTATAGGTGGGCTCCTGGTAGGTAGGCTATAGGTGGGCTCCTGGTAGGTAGGCTATAGGTGGGCTCCTGGTAGGTAGGCTATAGGTGGGCTCCTGGTAGGTAGCTTATAAGGGGGGACCCTGGTTTGTAGTTTATGTGTAGGTTATATAGTCTCATAGTTTGACCATCCAACCCACAGGTAAGGCAGTAAATGTTTGGATAATGTCTGCTCTGCTCTTTTGCAGGTATCTGACCGGGGGATCAGTTCTCAAGCGAGTCGTCTCTGGAGGCGTATGCCCGCTGCCTCCGTATGGGCTGTCGCTGCATTGAGCGTAAGTGTTGTTTTCACAACCAGCACCAGATAACAAAATAGCTTAGATTTTGTAACCAAGAGTCCATGGAAGGAGAATGTCCACAGGACAGGATCAATAAAGTTTATTGATGAGCTATTTATTTGGAACTGCGGTACTTCTATATAAACAAAGGGCAGTAAGACTGTCCTTGTTGCCCATAGCAACCAATTAGAACTGAAAGTGACCAATCAGAGCTCAGCTTTTATTTCTCCAAAGCAGTAAAAGAAATGAAAGCTCTGCTCTGATTGGTCGCTTTAGGCTATGATTGGTTGTTATGGGCAACAAAGACAGCTTTCCGCTTAGGGCGACCTGTATGATTGGTTTTTTCACCCGTTTCTGGAGTAAAATGCGCCAAAGTGAGCGGCTACGATGTCTAATGCACCTAACGAATGTGTTGAGTGCATTGTTCATAAGACACTTTCTAATGCGCCTAACATGAGGGGGTGTTCTGGGGGCGTCGCACCACACTCGTAATATTAGACACATATATGAATGTGGTTCGGCAAAACCAGGCGCATTACTGCTCGGACAGGCAGACCTATGTCAGTGTGCTCGGACAGGCAGACCTATGTCAATGTGATCTGCCTGAGCCTGAGGAGTCGCAGTGGAGCTGGATTTGCTGTTAGGGAAAAAAATGTCCAATATTTCTCAGCTTCCACCAGTGCAATAATAAAAATTTATTTATTATAATTATCAAACTGTATAAAATTATTTAAATTTAATAAAAAAATTTATCATATAAAATTAATATAAAAATATATAATATCCCAAAAATATAAAAATATCTCCTATAAAATTTTAAATTAATAGAATCTAAAACAAATTTTACATGAAATAACCACTAATGATGTTGTTCAGATTTTTATATTTGAAATTTTTACTACATTATATTTGAAATTTATTTTTGGTGCTCCCACCCTTTATTCTACATACAGTAAGGTCTTGCTGGAATCTGTGGTCCACCAAGCAGGATCAGTCCCATACTTTCTATCACTGACAGGCTATTCTAATGACTTTTCTCTTATTTCCAGCCTATCTATGGCCTTTATTCATGTTTGGGGCATCACTAATGCGTCAAAGTTCCGTAATGCACCAAACACACAGGCGAGGGCCGGGAACTTTAGACCTCATTAATGATCACACAGAAAATACTTTCAGGCTACGTTCACACGGCGTAATTGCGGCGCGTACAGTACGGCCGAAATTACGCCAGGTGATTTGGGAGTCGCACTCCCGCGACGCGGGGGTGGCGTCAGCCTGCTGGCCTCATGGACATGCATTACTCGCGGTGCGTATTCGCCACACGTAATTGACATGTCACGTATCTTCCCGCGCGTACAATACGATCGTATTGTACAAGCGGGGAGAGGAGACGTAATCCATAGTTCTCTAAAAGAACTTTCGGCGCGCATCTCGCCCCTATTACAGCGCAAATACGACGCGAAATGCGTGTCGAAATTTGCCTGTGTGAACATAGCCTCATACATTCAGGAGCATTATACACTGACAAATAGATGAGAAAATGAACTTCAATGCGCCTAATTCCATACATGTGTCCCTTAGGCTATATCTACACTGCAGAGGACAAAAAACGACCTGAAAACATTACTAAAAACGTTCATGAAACTGAGTTTTCTGTCCACTGCCTGCCAAAAGCAGCTGAAAAAACGTCCGTTTTTTTGGCGCGTTTTCTGAAGCGTTTTTTGAAGCGTCTTTGCTCTGCTTTTTAATGTATGCACAAATTAAGCCATTGGATGTAAACTACACCCCACAGGGGGAGTTAACATGTTAAGTAGTCACTTCCTTTAGATCATTGTAGCCATTGTGAGCACATTGTCCTTTGTGTGCTGCTGCTGCTGAGTGCTACTGCTTTATTAAATTTTGCACCAGATTCTTGCACCAAAATCCCCCAAAACCCACATTATCTTTGCATACAGCAAGATAACTGTATTAGCATCAAAATCTGTAGAGAAAAGAATTTTAGCGCCAAAATCCCAAAAAACGCATTATTGCGCCAAATTCCGTAAAAATAAATATTTTTGTAGTGTCAGAAGCGAGATCACTTTATTAGCGCCAAAATATTAAAGATATTGATCTAAGCGCCCAAATCCGTAAAAAAATGGATTCTGGCGGCGAAATCCGTAAAAATTTTATTTATTTGCGTCAAAAGCTAGATTACTTTATTAGCGCCAAAATCTGTAAAGATACGGATTTTAGCCCCAAAAGCCATAAAAAAAACGGATTCTGGCGCCAAAATCTGTAAAAACGTATTTTTTGGCGTCAGAAGAGAGATCATTTTATTAGCGCCAAAATCTGTAAAAAAAAAAAAAAATATTTTAGTGCCAAAAACTTAAAAAAAACGTATTTTTGCACCAAAATACGTAAAAATGCTTATTTTTGGCGTCAAGAGGCGGGATAACGTTTATAGCGCCAAAATCTGTAAAAACAATTATTTTAGTGCCAAAAAACATAAAACAACGTATTTTTGCGCCAAAATCCGTAAAAAAAAGTATTTTTGGCGTCGGAGGCGAGATAACGTTATTAGCGGCAAAATCTGTAAAAAAAATTATTTTTGTGCCAAAAAACGTAAAAAATGTATTCTGGCGCCAAAATCCGTAAAAAATGGATTCTGGCGCCGAAATCTGTAAAAAACGTATTTTCAGCATCAGTAGCAAGATAACTTTATTAGCGCCAAAATATGTTTAGAAGAGGATTTTAGCATCAAAATCTGTAAAAAAAACAGATTCTGATGCCAAAATCTGTAAAAAACTTATTTTTAGCAAAAAAAATATGAATTGCGCAAAAATCGTTAGTGACCAAAGCATGATCATTTTATTACAAAAGGTACAAAAAAAGGACACATCAGACACTTGTATGCAGATTTGATAAGATATAACCTTTGTTACACCCACTATAGGTGGTACTTGGGTCTCCTGGGAGGGTTTTCATTGAAAAATCGTGGCAAAAAACGCCGCGAAAACGCGCCAAAAGACGTCCGACGATTTCCATAGACTGCTGTAGTAAATCTGCCCTGCTCTGGCGTTTTTTAGAACATGTTGCAAAATACGACCAGAAAAAAGAAGCTCAGTGTAGACAGCAGGAGGGTTTTACAATAGAAGCCTACGGGAGATGATTTCAGTCGTTTTTCCAGTGTTTTTAGAAAATGAAAAACACTGAAAAAACTGACGTTTTTCTGTGCAGTGTAGACAGAGCCTTAGTATTTATAAATGGGGCACAATGTGTTTGTTACAGTGTACTAGTTGAGGTGAGGACAACCACTCTAGAGTATAGGGCAAGAGCGAGACGTCTGGTGCCGATAACTGAGCCTCCACTGATGCATTGTAACAAACATGGAGATGTAAAGACGAAAGTTTCCATTTACAGACACCAAGGAGAGATGGAGTTGGTAAGGAGTGGAGAGGAAAAAAAGCAAGTTTTGCCACTTTTTAGGGCCTGTCTCCACGGCAGGTTTTTCAGCCGGTCTTACAGACGGTTTTCGATTTTGAAAGCCGTCTGTAAACTGTTTGCCAAACTTTATCACGGACCTCTATGGAAAATCCGTGCAACGGTCCCCACTACACAGAATTTCCGCCGGGCGTTCTTTTACACCACCGGCGGCGGTACGAAAAACATTGAACATGTTCGTTCTTCCGCCCGGTTTTCGAGCGGAACATGAACCTGTCAATGTGAAGGGGGAGGGCTTTTCTCTGCAAACCGAAGAGAAAAGCCATCCCCCTGCTGCCGTGTGCATGGCACCAAAACAGAGCACATACAGTATTTGCTCTGTGCCGTGTAAGCGGCCCCTTATTGTATAGTGACTGAGCTTTAGTTCCAGTAGACTGCACAGACCCTTTATAAGTTTTATGATTGGTTCCAGATGAAGCTGATAATGGCGACACCATATACACTGTATACACGTGTGTGGTGCATATGTATATGTTATGGTACATGTGTGTGCAGTATGCGTATGAGTACATGTGTATCTGGATGTTTATACGTGTGTATATACTGTATATATGTGTGTGTCATAATATATGTATGTGGGTGCTACATATGTTTCTATTTGAAATGTATGTATCATGGCATATGTGTGTGTGTTATATTTATGACTACATATGTATCTGGATATATATACAGTGGGGAAAAAAGTATTTAATCAGCCCCCAATTGTGCAAGTTCTCCCACTTAAAAGATGAGAGAGGTCTGTAACTGACATCATAGGTCGACCTCAACCAGCCTCAGACTGGCCCACAGGGGAATAGGGTAACCCCCCGGTGGGCCGCTGAGCGTGGTAGACCTGAAGTTGTTTTGTAATTGCATATCCAGCCTCAGAAGAGGCAAAAAAGTAGAGAAAGAGAGGCAAAAAGTAAGAGACAGAGCATAGGAGGCAGGTACAGTCATTTACAGCAGCTCTAGGGTGGGCCCTAAAATAAACTCCACCGGTGGGCCCATAAAAACTAAACTGGTGGGCCCCTAGAGTCAACTCCACCTGTGGGCCCTATACACCTCAGTCCGACACTGACCTCAACTATGAGAGACAAAACTATGAGAGACACAATGAGAAAATGTATCCCGAAAATCACATGGAGGGAGTTGAAAGTCTGTGTTGCCCAGTGACAGCCCCAAACCATCACTGCTCTAGAGGAGATCTGCCTGGAGGAATGGGCCAACATACCAGCACCAGTGTGCGCCAACCTCGTGAAGACAGAAAACGTGTGACCTCTGTCATTGCCAACAAAGGAGATAGAACAAAGGATCGAGAGGAACGTCTGTTATTGACCAAATACTTATTTTCCACCATAATTTGCAAATAAATTCTTTCCGAATCAGACAATGGGATTTTCGGGATTTGTTTTCTTATTTTGTCTCTCATAGTTGAGGTCGACCTATGATGTCAATTACAGGAATCTCTCATCTCACAATTGGTAGCTGACTAAATACTTCTTTTCCCCACTGTATGTATAAATATACACATGTATAGTGTGTATATATGTCACTTTTATATGCTTGTGTTATACGTATGTGAACTGAATATGTATATACATATGTGTGTGGGTTTATGCCATAGTATATGTATGTGGATATTTGTGTGCATGTATATGTATATCTTCATGTGTACCTGGATGTTTATACATATAAATATATACATTTACATGTGGACAAAATTGTTGTTCCCCTTCCATTAAAGAAAGAAAATCCCACCATGGTCACTGAAATAACCTAAAAGTGAAAGAAGTAATAATACATTTACTGAACATCAACTAATGAAAATCAGACATTGCTTCTGAATGAAACTGTCCTGGATGAAAATGCTGATTGCCTTAACAAAATAAATATTTTGTTGCACAACCTTTTGAAGCAAGCACTAAAAACAAACGATTTCTGTTACTTTCCATGACACTTCTGCACCTGTCCACGGGTATTTGAGCCACTCATACTCCTGCTGTCCACATGTATTTGTCCCACTCCTTGTGCTCCAGCTGTCCACAGTTATATAGCCCAAACCTCCTGCTCCAGTTGTTCACAGGTATTTGGCCACTCCTTGGTCTCCTGCAGTCCATGGATATTTGTCCCACTCCTCGTTCTCCAGCTGTCCACAGATATTTGTACCACTCCTCCTACTCCAGCTGTCCACAGGTATTGGGCCCACTCCTCTTACTCCAGCTATCCACAGGTATTTGGCCCTCTCCCCGTGTTCCAGCTGTCTACAGGTATTTGGCCCAGTCCTCGTGCTCCAGCTGTCCAAATCTATTTTGCCCACTTCTCATGCTTCAGCTGTCCACAGGTATAGAGACCACTCCTCAGACTCAGCTGTTCAGAGGTATATAGACCACTCCTCAGGCTCCAGCTGTCCACCGGTGTTTGGTCAAGTCCTCATGCTCCAGTTGTCCACAGATATTTGGCTCACTTCACTGGTTTCAGCTGTTAACAGGTATTTGGCCCACTCATCATGCTTCAGCTGCCCACAGGCATTTGGCCCACTCCTAGTGCTCTGCTCAGGTGTGATTGTACCTTCACCAGACTGTGGGTCTCAGCTCTTTCCATAGATGTTCAATAGGATTTAGATCAGGGCCCGGCCACTTCAGAATAGTCTATTGCTTTGCTTCCAGCCATTCTTGGATGTTTTTAACTGTGTGTTTTGGGTCATTATCCTGTTGGAGGACCCACGACCTGTGAGACCAATATTTCTGACATTGGGCAGCACATTTCACTCAAAAATTCCTTGATGGTCTTGAGATTTTATGATACCCTATTCTAATTTAAGACACTCTTATGACAGATGCAGCAAAGCAGCCCCAAGACATAAGTGAGCCTCACCCATGTTTCACAGCAGGTTCAATGTTCTGTTCTGTGTGACTTGCCAAAAAGCTCCAGTTTTCCCTCATCTGTCCAAAAGACATTCTCCCAGAAGCTTTGTGTCTTGTCAGTGTGCATTTTGAGAAATTCTAGTCTTGCTTTTTTATGATTTGCTTTCAACAGTGGTTTCCTCCTCAGTTGTCTTACATTAGGTCACTGAGACAGTGATGGATGGTGAGATCTGACACTGATGTACCTTCAGTTTGTATTGTACCTCTAATGTCTTTGGAGGTTGTTATGGATTCTTTGGTTACCATCGTATTATCCCTCTCTTCAGTTTGTCATCAATTTTCCTCTTTAAGCAAAGTCCAGGGAGGTTGGCTATAGTCCCATAGACCTTAAACATTTGAATAATATGTGCAGCTATAGTAACAGGAACATCAAACTGCTTGAAGATGGTCTTATAGCCTTTACTTGTAACATATTTGCCTATAATTTTATTTCTAATCTCCTGAAACAACGTTCTCCTTAGCTTCCTTTGGTCCATATTCAGTGTAGTACAAACCACGATACCAAACAGCAAAGTGACTACTTTTCATTTTTCAAATAGGCCGACTGACTGATAACAAGTTTGAAAACACCTGTGATGCTAATTACAGGACACACCTCCGTTTAACATACAGTATCCCTATGGTCAAATTCTTTTCAATCCTCTAAAGGGGTCCCATCATTTTTGTCCAGACAAATTTTGTTTTGTTTTTTGTTTCAACCACAATCCAGAAGCAGTGTCTGATTTTAATCAATTGTTTTTCAGTAAATGTAAATTTATTATCACTTTTGATGCTTTCAAGTTATTAAAGTGACCACTGTGGGTTTATTTTTTTAACGGAAAAGAAACAACAATTTCGTCCATGTGTGCACGTTGATTATGTGTCTGCTTGTTTCTACGTATATATGAATATGTATGTATGAATGATACATGTGTGTCTGGATGTTAAAATGTGTATGTTACATATTGAAGTATTATATGTATATTGCGATGTGATTGTTTGTAAAGGATGACATTTCTCTTCTCAATAAAAATCATCGTTTAAAAAAAAAATAAAAATGTGTGTGTATATATATATATATATATATATATATATATATATATATATATATATATATTATATACACACAGGGCCGCCAACAGAAATTTCAGGGCCCCATACAGCTGAAGCATCTGGGCCCCCCCTCCTCCCATCAAACCCCGCCCCCCGCAACCCGACCTCCCCCCCCAAGCAATCCCACTGCCCCCCCCCCGAAAAAAAATGCAAATGCGCCATGTAGTGTAGTGTAATTGGTACCATTTTGTGTTAGATGCAACTTTTTAAATCACTTTTTATCCCATTTTTGGGGGACATAAAATTACCAAAATAACAATTTTGGCATTTGGAATGCATCTGGATAAATATTTTATTTTAATAGATAGGACTTTTATGGACGTGACACTACCAGAAGTGGGTAACTTTATTTTTTTAATTTAAAAAATGGTGATACTTTTATAAATTTACTTTAATATAAATATACATTTTATTTTACACTTATACTTGTAATCCCCTTAGGGCACTTGGCAACTAGGGGGTTGGATCACTTGTAGAACATTATTAAAATTCAGTACATTTTGCAGATGGGTGTAACATGGTGCTTCTATTACTTCCTGCCTGATGCAGGAAGAAACAGAAGCACTAACATGGCAGCTTTGGAAGCCTTCATTAGGCTTCATGCTGCCATGGCAAATGCTCGTCACCCCGGAATCTCGTTGTGGGGGAAGTGAACAGTAAAGAAAGGTGCACAACATCTATAGGGTTAAACAGCAGGTATTGGAGTCTGCTGTGAGCCCGCGCCATACTTCCTTACCCACAGTATGATGTATTCATACGTCAAACTGTTAATAAAACTTAAAGGCCTCTACACAGGTTAGACTTTGATGGCATTTCATAAAGATATACCACCAAAGTCTGATAAGTGCAGGTGCCACCTCTGAAACCTGCATCTACCAGGGAACTGGCCCCAGAGATGTTGGCTCATAAATGGAGAGCTGATCACACCTGTGCATAACTCTCCATTCTGTTCTATGGGAGTTACAAGTACAGTAGAACACACTACTCACCCATACTCCCATCCCATCCCACAGAACAGAATGGAGAGTCATGCGCAGGTGTGATCAGTTCTCCATTTCTGGTGCCAGTTCCTGCATCTACCAGGCTTTGATGATATATCCTATTGATATGCCATTAAAGTCTATGGTGTTTTAGGAATTATGGTTATGTAGTTACCTTAAGGTAATATTTACTATGAACATTTACTCACTATATACACATTCATAATGGCTATGTACTGTACCTGCATATATACAACTTCACTGCTTATATTGACATATACAGTAAATACACTAAGGGTATGTTCACATGGCGTGTTGGGTCCATGTGAGCAGACGTTCTTAGATGCATATTTGGGGTCATCTAGACGGACCCAAACATGCATCTAGCAACTAGCAGTGTGATTTTACCCTGCTCACAATGTAAAACACGTATCAGCGTTCACATGAGTGATCACCGATGCGTGTTTACATTGTGTTGTTCGGCTCCGGTCCAAGAATTGACATCTCAATTCTTGAAACAAAAGACGCAATTTTGCGTAAAAACGTATAGATATATATATATATATATATATATATATATATATATATATATATATGTTTGTGTATATATACATATATATATATATATATGTATGTATATATATATATACACACACTCATTTGTATAGGTAAATAGATAAGTATATTACCACATAAATGCAGAATTTGGAATACATACACAGTGCAGCATTACATAATGTTGCACACTTCTAGTGCTAAACTGATGCCATGGACTATAACCTTGTATAATGGAGTTGGGGAGCAGAATAGGCATCTGGCAAGGAAGAAACTGTCATTTCTCTTCTTTTCACTTTTTCTTTAAACCCACTGCTGGCACCTGAATATGTAAGCAATACTGGACAGCAGGGATTTTCACAGCTCGTCAGCATCACATCCACACTGCTGACGGGCTGTGAAGGGTTAAAGGGGTTGTCTCGCTACAAAGAATAGCTTTCAAATTGTAGGGAACACAAAATAAAGACATCTTCCAAATATATTGCATTGTTCCTCTGTTTTCCCTAAAGAGATACAAGTGAATTTATTACCTCCATGGCTATTTCAGTTCCCTCAGTAACTGACCTGTAAACAAATCTCCTGGGGCTGTTTGTTCAATGAGATAACAGAGAGTGAGTCATCGCACAGGTTGGCAGTGTCAGTCAGTGTCCTGTGCTGCCAGACAGTAAAAAGCTTGATTTATCTCAAGTAAACAGCTCTGTAATTAGGGCTTTTGTCTTGGGGATCAGATAAGAAGTCCTTCCAGTAGTTTGAGAAGCTAATCTAATCTAATTAGCATCTGAAAGCACAACCTAGCTGTACAAGCACGGAGCTTATGCAAATTAGTATGAACCAGGAAGTGACAGAGAATTTCTTTCATGCATTCTTTGAAACCCTGTGGGGAGACAACTCCTTTAAGTACTGCCATGCAGGGAGAGGAGGGGGCACAGTCCTGTTGCTTCCTTGCTCCCTGTTATTTACAATCAGGAGTCAGCAGAGGGTCTGCTCAAAACTGACCCCTATCACATAGCAGTGGGGGTGATACAGGGCAGCAGCCACTTGTGAGGATTAATACTGCTGCCCGACTCTGACAGAAAGGATAACTCCCACTGCTGAGGACACAAGCTGCCCGGACTTTATAACAGCCGGGCTGCAGCTACTGAACTTTTTTTTTTTTTTTCTACTAAAAAGGTGGCCGGCCAGGCAGCGTTCCTCTCCCTCATACAGCTGGGGGTGGTCGCGGGTCACTGTGGACAGAGGGGCCGCTCTCCTAGTTACAGGCAGCCGCAGTTAATCATTCACTTACTTCTCCTGCGCGCTGCAGCCAGGAGCTGTCGCCTGTCGGGCCCTCCTCTCTTCCTGCCCACACAGCGTCTGGCCAAAGGCGGGATGCAGGACAATTTGAATCAGTGAAGCCCCGCCCACTGTCCGTGACCTCACTGATTTAATTAGTCGTTCTGGCCAGGGGCAGAGAGAGAGAGAGGAGGGCCCGACTGCTCCGATCACAGTGCGCAGGAAGAGTAAGTAAATAATGCCCGCGCAGCTGTGATCGGAGCCGCAGCACGGGCCCTCTCTCAGCAACGCTGGGCCCCGGTTATACACAAAAGCGCAGGCACAGCTCAAATGGTAGAGAAAACTACCATTACTGTGTGAAGCAAGGGGGCGGTACCAGCCACCGCCGGCGGGCCCCCCTTGCTTCACAGACTGGCCGGGCCCGGTACACCAGTAGTGGTTGTACCCCTCTAATGGCGGCCCTGTATATATATGTCAGTACACACAGTGCACTCCTCACATTTTGATAAATTTTTTTAAATATTGTATTATATCTTTTCATGGGTGTTTGCAAGATCTCTGCTGTTAATGGACAAATTGTCAGTATTTTGTGTGTCCCCCATTGTTTCCCAGCGCTGCCTTAACTCCCTGGGCATGGAGGTCACTAGATCTTCACAGGCTGCAGCCACTGGAATCCTCTTCCCTCCTCCATGACGACATCACGGAGCTGGTGGATGTTAGAGACCTTGCGCTCCTCCATCTTCTGTTTGAGGAGGCCCCACAGATGCTCCATAGGGTTTAGGTCTGGAGACGTTCGGCCAGTCCAACACCTTTACCCTCATTCTCTTTAGCGAGGCAGTGGTGGTCT
>JAODAL010037580.1:0-40220 GCA_025379985.1 Phyllomedusa bahiana
AAACAAAAAAATTTGGGAGGTCATTAAAAATCTTTGAACCCAAGAAAAAAAATCAGTTTGTTTTTCCCACATTACATACTTCTTTTCAATGTTACATTTTGGAACACATAAGCAGTACGACACTAAGTTTACAAAATTTTTGTTCCTAACGGATATTACTTTGAAAAAGTCTGTTTTGACACCAAAAAAATAGCTACTGTCAAGAAAAAGCACCACAGGCAGTTTTCCAAACATTGGCCAATTATACGACACACTGACATATTGGACGGGATCAGGTGACACAGGTAAATGGCTTTCTTTAAATTGGATGCAGCGTCTAGATTCAAAGAAAGAAAAGCTTTGTTTGATGCAACTTGGGAGCGGAAATAACAGCAAATCTTTTGCTAACTTGTGGAGCACAAACAGAGCGGAGTAAATTGTATTGGTTTATGCGGTTAGCTTTATCTGACATGAGAAAGGTCATTCATATCAGGTAAAATAAAAAAAAACACCTCTGCATATTTTGTTTTTTTTGGGAGGAGGGAGAAGGGAAGCGACTTTAAGGTTGTTTTCTTTTGAGGTGGATAGTAATTTTTTTCTGCCAAAGCCAAGAGTGAATGATGGATATAAAAAGGAAGGACTTATACTACTTCTTCTACTGGATCCACTAATAGGTTTCCCTCCAAACTGCATTAAAAACAGAAGTGGCAGTTTTGCAAAAAAACACTCTGCGTGAAGCCTCTGCTAGAACTTGACAAACACTATTATTGGCAGCTGCAATGGGGCAGGGTTGCAGCCGGAACCTCATATACTGTATGTATACAGCTGATTACCACTATAACAAGAACATAAATAGCAGATACCATTTTTTGCCTATGCTTTTCAATGCCAGTGGAGGATGGGGGTGAACATTGATAAATACCACCTGACAGATAGAGACGCTCAGCAAAACCATATGAAGCATTTCCTCGCATTTACATTGAATGTAGAGAAATAAAGGGATTTTCCCATCTGGCTGTGTTCGCAGAGGCTGCTCTTTACAGCCAGCTTCAGGCTCCCACTTTCTCTTCAAGCTGTGAGCGGTTCTACGGCAGTGACTGATATTTTAGCTCTGTTATTCCTGGTAAAGGAGAGGTTTCAACAGCAGGGAAAAAGGCTACAGAGCTCTAAAAGTTTAAAGCCGGTCAATAACAAACAAACAAGCTCCTGTGCTGCTGAGAAGACACAGCAGGGAATAAAGTCACCATCTCAGTCAGGGCTGCTGGAGCATAGAGAGGTATATGGTAACTATTGAACCTTTTTTAAACAAGAAGGAGATAAGAATTGCTCTAACTCTGAAACAAAGCAAAATCAGAACAGCAAAGTATTTGGAAATGGTCTTTATCTTTATCTACATGTTTAAAGCTAATCAATGTGGTGAGAATACCCCTTTAGCCATTATCATGGCGCTATAAGGTCAGTCAGTTCCTGCAAACCATCAATTTCTTTATTTTCCTTTTAAATAAATTTCTGTGTATTAATGAATTCTTATGTAATCACTGCCCTAATAACTAGTGAAAAGTGTAGCCCCAAAGTGGAGTCTACTTCACAGAAGATGACAATATAATTAGAGGCAGTCAGTTTCTGCTTGTCTATGTCTAAATTGCTAGTATTGTCCCCAGTGTATTAATGTGAACCAAGGGCACAGGGTTATCAGGGAAGCACTATGTAGAGGAGGAAAGAAATCTGCAGGAAGCAAGTTGCATACTCCATGTTGCTGTCATGCTTGGCTCTGGGGGTGATGACAGGACGTACAACTGCACAATAACAGAGGCTAATTACATTTAGATTCCAGGAATGGTACACCACTAGTGAAAGGATGTAAACTAAGACAGCAATGGCCAGATTGGGTTCCCTCTCGATTTACCCCAAACCCACTGCCCCAGACTACAGCGGTCCTCCCATTAAGAGATGTTATAGTCGCACAAAGGGTCCACTTATTCTTAATGTAGAACATTTTGGCTGAAACATATTAGATATTTCTGTCCAGCAAGAAGTTACAGACAGAGAAAGTCTGAGATCTTGTCTATGGTTCCATGTACAGCTGCTACTGACGGTGGTGATTTTCTCTTAACAGGTCTGAGGTCTACAGGTAAGTGTCAAGGGATGATGAACAGTCCCCAGATGCTAAATTGGGGGTCAGTATTTTAAAGGGCATTTTGTAGATGTGTGAATAATTATGAGTAATGAGTAATTATGAGTAATGAGTAATTGTCTCATATAAATCAGAGTGACCTTTTCTTAAGTCAAATAATGTATGTACTCAATATTTTTTAACCTCTTAAGCAATCTTTTTTTAAAACATTTAAGTTGTGCCCGAACTCCATGTTTTTCAATGAACAGTAACTTGTAGTAAACACTTTGATAAACTTACTTTCTATTGGACCTTATTCATCAAAACTGACCTTGTAGCTCATGGCAACCAATCATAGCGCAGCTTTAATTTTTCCAGGGCATGTTAAAAAATAGAAGCTGAGCTCCAAGTGGTTGTTTTGGGCAACATGATTTAAGGTCACTTCAATAAAGCTTAGGAAACTGATTTTATAGCATTTTAAAACTATACATCACTACACACTTAGTGGGATATGTCTGAAAACTGTCTTGGTCGAAGACGTTCTTTGTTGCCCATAGCAACCAATCAGAGCACTATTTGAAATGAAAGGGGAACTCTGATTGGTTGCGATGGACAACAAAGAAAGTCTTAGACCAAGACAGTTTTTAGACATGGGGCCCTTAGTGATATCTTATACACACACACATACATACAGTTGAAACCAGATGTTTACATACACTATATAAAAAGACACATATGCATTACGTGAAATCAGAATAAACCTTACCCGTTTTAGGTCAATTAAGATTACCAAAATTATTTATATTTGCCAAATGCCAGAATAATATGAGAGAATTTTTCTTACTTTCTGCAAAGTCAATAGTTTCCATACACTAGGATTACTATGCCTTTAAACAATTTGGGACAGCCCACATGACAATGTCAGGTCTTTGGAAGTTTATTGGCAACATCTGAGTTAATTAGAGACACACTTGTGGATGTATTTTAATGCACACCCGAAACACACCGTTTCTGTGTGTAACATCATGGGAAGGTCTACAGAAATCAGCCAAGATATCAGGAAGAGAATTGTGGACTTGCACAAGTCTGGTTCACTCTTGGGTGCAATTTCCAGATACCTGAAGGTGCCTCGTTCATCTGTACGAACATTTATATGCAAGTGCAAACAAGATGGGAATGTCCACCAATCATACCGCTCAGGAAGGAGATGAGTTCTGTGTCTCAGATATGAATGTGCTTTGGTCCGACATGTGCATATAAACCCAAGAACAAAAGCAAAAGACCTTGTGAAGAGGCTGGCGGAAGCTGGTAAGATTGTGTCATTATCCACAGTGAAAAGAGTACAGTATCAATATGGGCTGAAAGGCCGCTCTGCCAGGAAGAAGCCATTACTCCAAATGAAACATATAAAATCCAGGTTAATGTGTGCAAATGCACAGGAACAAAGACCTACATTTTTGGAGACATGTCCTGTGGTCTGACCAAACGAAAATCGAACTGTTTGGCCATAATGACCATCGTTACATTTGGAGAAAAAAAGGAGAAGCTTGGAAGACTAAGAACATCATCCTAAATGTAAAACACGAGAGTGGCAGCATCATGTTGTGGGGTTGTTTTGATGCAGGAGGAACTGGTGCACTTCAAGATGACATCATGAGGAAAGAAGATTATGTGGCAATACTGAAGCAACATCTCAAGACATCAGCCAGGAAGTTAAAGCTTGGACGGAAATGGGTCTTCCAACTGGACAATGACTCGAAGCTACTGTCAAACTGTTTACAAAGTGGCTTAAGGATAACCAAGTCAATGTTTTAGAGTGGCCATCACAAAGCCCTGATCTCAATCCTATTGAAATTTTATGGGCAAAGCTAAAGAGGCAGGTGCGAGCAAGGTGACCTACAAACATGGCTCAGTTACACTAGTTCTGTCAGGAGGAATGGGCCCAAATTCCTACCAACTATTGTGAGAAGCTTGTGGAAGGACGTCCAAAATGTTTGACCCAAGTCATACAGTTTAAGGGCAAAGCTACCAAATACTAATCAAATGTAAATTTTTGACTTTGCAGAAAGTAATAAAATGCCTTAAATTCTCTCTCTCATTATTCTGGCATTTGGCAAATATAAATAATTTTGGTTCCTAATTGACCTAAAACCGGTAAGGTTTATTCTGATTTCATGTCAGATAGTGAGAAAAACATGCATATGTGTCTTTTAATATACTGTATGTAAACTTCTAGTATCAACTGTATATATACACATATATAAAGCTACTGATAAAAACTAACAGGAGATCAGAACATAAAACAATAAGTAAGGACTTGCTTTATTTGGATTAATAGCTACTTAATCTACTTTAATCTTCATTTGCATTATGTTGGGTGACATATTTTGGGCTTCAGAACCATTTACTAGTTTTCCATAGAGTTATGGTTTCAACATATGATGGTCGCCACAGAACTCATTAACATTATATGTTGAGGAACCATTGTATTTTGCTGTGGATTATCCACAACAAAATCTGCAAGTCCAGAAGAAAAGAGCCCTGTAGATAGGTGATAACTGGCTATGATGGCACAACTCTTTTTAACATCTGTTAGTTTCTGTAACAGGTTTTGTAGTCTACAACCAAATATAAATAATTGTGGTAATCCTACTTGACCTAAAACAGGTAAGGTTTATTCTGACTTCATGTCAGATAGTGAGAAAAACATGTATATGTGTCTTTTTATATAATATATGCAAACTTCTGGTTTCAACTATATATATATATATATATATATATATATATATATAATATATATATATATAATATATAATATATATATGCACATATATATATACATACACACACACACACAGATACACACACTAAGGACAGCCTCTGGCATCTGTAGTGCAGATGCATTTTAGCATCTATATTATGGTCCCATGTGGTGCTGCAGAACCAGACCTCCGCTTCTAGTGCTATAGTCATTTCAAAGTTAAATACAATAGAAGGAGGATTTAGGTGTTGCCCCTGTAATATTGATACTGGACTGCATATTGTGACCAAGATCAAAGAATCTAAAATGACCTAGCAATGATTTATTTAGGAGGAGAACCACTAATATTGGTATTGCCTAAAAACAAAGCGCTGCAATGAAAAGGTTTCAGTGATTCAATTAGTCATAAATAAATAATATGTAACTACATAGAGAACATAATTTGACAATCATATCCGTGGGCCTTTCTTGCCCTAATGTATAAGGAAAGTACACAAATTCCTTTTATTGCTTTTATTTATGCAGAAATTCTGTGCAACGAGCAAAAAACGCCAGAAAAAAAGTGACATCTTGGCACCGCAACAAATACGATTTATAATTATAGTTAGGTTAAAACTGAAGTAAACTTACTGATACGTTCAGAGCCATTTTCAGGCATTGTTAGTATTACATACATTTAGAGAAAAGACAGAAAATGTGATCATTTGCAATCATTGATTCAGTGCAAGACAATGGGCAATCTGAATTTGGTTTGAAATCTAAAAAAAAGTTAAGGATTTCAGGAGAATGAGCTAAAGAGTGCGGTGTATTGACTGTGATAGGACAGGAGATTTCTTTACCTCATTGCACTTAAAATGTACGCTGACCCCCATTTTTAAGAAAGACTATTACAAGGCTTTGCTCCATAAACTAAGAAATTCAAAACCTTACCAACCGTATCTTACATTGTTCTTGGTTACCTTAAAAGGGTTGTCCAGGTCATTTTTTTTTAAAAAAAAAAGGGCCACATGTATGAAAACTGTCTAGGTCTAAAATTCACTTTGTTGCCCATAGCAACCAATCAGAGCACCCATTTCATTTCATATGGTGCTCTGGAAAAATCAGACGGGGGCTCTGATTGGTTGAATTTTAGACTTAGCCAGTTTTCATACATATGGCCCAAAGTTTCATCAGTGTGTGTATAAAGGTTGAACTTTATTAATATTCTTGTGTGTTTAAAACTTAAATATTTACTGTAATGTGTATTTCAGTAAGTAAGCCGTCATCCCTTAGGGTATGTTCACACGGGGTAATTTCGGCACGCATTTCGAGTCGTATTTGCACTCTAATACGAGTGAGATGCGCGACGAAATTACGCCTCCTCTCCCCAGGTGTACAATACGATGGTATTGTACGCCCGGGGAGATAAGTGACATATAAGCGGCGCGAGTAATGACAGTCTATGGGGACGGCGGGCTGCCAGCCCCCCCGCGTCGCAGGACTGCACGCTGATCAGTGTGACTCCCAAACACCCACCGTAATTGCGGGACGTACTGTATGCCCTGCAATTACGCCGTGTGAACATAGCCTTACTGTTACATACACTATAGCAGGGCCGGCCTGCTGACTAATGCACATGCACTGGAGTCCTAACTGGCAGGACTAGTCAGAAGAATGGATGGCTCTGCTACAAAGTATGTAGCTGTAAGGGATGCAATCACTTACTGACCTATACATTACTGTAAAAACATACGCTTTAAACACACAACTTTAAGAGATATATCCAGCACTCTGGGAATATGCGTGCACGTGAGAGGGATATTGCGGTCCCGTCTTCGTAGAATACAAATTTCACAGCACGTATAGAATTAATGCAAAAAGTGATTCTTTATAGAAAGTGCATTGTAATACAGAGGATAATAGGTATAACATACAACACAGCAAATTTCCTTTTTTCTGTACAATGGAATCCAGTGATGTAACAATATTGACGTGACGTTTCGGCTGTTATGTAAGCCTTAATCATGCATGTCACACATATGAACGCTGGGTAGAAAAGGTAGCTGATGAATAATAAATGGATGATACTATAGTATATGGTAGGTATATGAAGACCTATAATGCCAGAGTGTGGGGGTATATGCAGTGCGGAACCTGTGATGCAGGCTAGGAATAGAGATGAGAGCACGTCTAGTAGGTATGTTGAATGCTGCATCTATTATTCATCAGCTACCTTTTCTATCCAGCGTTCATATGTGTGACATGCATGATTAAGGCTTACATAACAGCCGAAATGTCACGTCAATATTGTTACATGACTGGATTCCATTGTACAGAAAAAAGGAAATTTGCTGTGTTGTATGTTATACCTATTATCCTCTGTATTACAATGGACTTTCTATAAAGAATCACTTTTTGCATTAATTCTATACGTGCTGTGAAATTTGTATTAAACACACAACTAACACATAAAAAGCTTTAATAAAGTTTATATAAACATTTACACACATAATAAGGGCAAATTTATAAAAAGAAAAAAATAACCCGGACAATCCATTTAATTAGTGCAATTTTATATTCCGGCCTTGGATCCAGCTCCTGACTGTTTCTGCCAAAAAAGCCTTCTCTGACCAGACATATGACATTAAAGGGGTGTTCCGATAGTATGCAAATGCTCGTCAGTCTGTCCGGGCATGATGGAAAATAGAAGACAGTCATTCTTGCCTACTGGATGCTGTTTTTCCGTTGCTGCAGTGGTTCCGGTGATCGGCTTTAGCTGTGAACGTTCATCGTTAACGTGACCGGTACCGCGGTTATGTGCACGTGAATACTGCGGCCTGTAATTGGCTGCACCTGTCACGTGAACGATGAACGTTCACAGCTACAGCCGCGGCATCACCGGACCCGCTGCAGCAATGGCACGACAGCGTCCAGGAGGTAAGTATCTGAAAAAAGTAATCCAGGCAGCACTACCAAAATAGCAGTTTATTTACCCAAAAGTGGCTGCCTGTATTCCTATTTTCAGATAATCGGACCACTTGGACTGAGGTTTTGTGAGGTCTACAACGATATATTGACGTTTGTCTCTCCTTCTATTTTCCATTATGCCCTGACAGACTAACCTGTATTTTATACTGCTGGAACACCCCTTTAAATTTAGTATTACATTAAGTCTGTTTGTATAAATGTCAATCTAGGTAATACATAGAACTCTCCATTCTGGCTATCGGAGGGTGTGCCTGACTTTGGACCCCCACCCCCATAAGGTCCAAATGCTCTAATAGGTCATATGGATCAGGGTTACCTTTAACTCCTGTCAAATCATGACAATTTCTGGCTTAACTGGCCTGATGTGGATCCTATCTGCCATTTGAACTTATCGTCCTTTATGAGAATAGTAAAAGATGCAGTATAAAGAATACAAAATGAAGTCCCGGGGGCAGGATGACTGAATGATTGAAAATCTTGGTTAACAATTGTCAATCCCTGTATAATTATTGAATCATTTTAAGTGAACAAGACGAAGAACAACATTTACACAAAAAAAACACAATGTCGGAATTTATTTTTTTTTTTTTATTATTCCAACTTTATCAATCATTTTATTTAAATTTAATCAATAATTTTTATTTAACCCAATGCGGTTCCATTAAAAAGCATGACTTGTTCTGAAAAAAGATGCCAGACGGCTACATGGATGGGAAAAATGAACAAGTTATGACTTTGGAATGTGGATAAATTGAGCCATTACTGTGCAAACGTAGTACAATAAAAAAATAATATAGATCTGGTATCAAAACAATCACACGACTAATAAAATTTCATGTGTTATTAATGCCATATGGCAAGTGCTACAAAATGTAATGTGCCATAATCAGTGGCAGATTTGCTGTTTGTTTTCCCATTCCTCCCCAGAAAAGTTAAATGTTAACCAATAATTTATATGAACCTCAAAATGATGAGACTGAAAAATACAACTCAACCTACAAAATACAAGCTCTTACACAGCATCACCAGCAGAAACAGTTACAGCAGTATCTAAAGAGTTAAAGCTGTCCACACCTCTAATTATAAGCCAAGAATTAGCCTTATTCCTTTATCTATGTGACCAATCAACAAGATATACTCCGATTACATTTTGATCAGTCATGAAATTTTTTATTTTTACCATTCAAATGGTTTATTTATTTTTTTTACATTTTGAAAGGTACAAACACAACCACCAAAAGACAGTAATGATTAAGTCAATACAGTGTCCTGTATGTTATGCTATGTTCGACCAACAGGAAAGCATCTTTTTTTCTAACAACTTTCTAGGTCTGTTCGTGATGGCATCTGTCAACAGTACAGCTGGACTCCTTTGCACTAAAAAAAATGTACTGTTCATTTGATTTCCAAATGCAAAATGAGGTACCTCTCTAAAAAGTCTTCATTCGAGATAACAGCAAGGAAAGGGAAGAGGCTGCACATAATACATCAGGGCATGAGGAAGAGAAGCACCCAAGAAAGGCAACTTACACGAGATGTAAATAGAGAGGAAATAACACACAGTTTCCAGGAGGAAAATAACTTGTGTACAAGTGTACAGACAAAGCAGAGCAGACATTGCAAACTGGTGAATTCTAAACCCATAATGCTCAGATCCAGATTATATTACTGGGAGCAGGACTGGGACAAGGTATTCTAGTGCCCTAGGAAAATAAGGTATATCGCTCCCCCTCCAGTGAAAAATTCAGTCCACACCATACCGTCTTGTGCCCCCTTTTTCTGCCTGGGTGGTGCCCTAGGCGGTCGCCTACCTTCGCCTACTCGTCATGACTGGGAGGTGTCATGTCAAATGCCAGATATTGTGGATCCTCTGGGTCACCACGAGCATAGCTGGGATAAGTACGGAGACCATGCCATGGAGTGCAGCCTAAGGGGCCCCCGGTCTTCACCGGAGCCCGCTGCAAAGCCAAACAGATTTAGCTGTGGAGAACCCCCAGGTTGTTACCCCTGACATGGCTACTTGCGGTTACAACAAAAGTGCAGGACAAAGGACACCGGGTACAGGCAGTCCCAGGCAGGTAACGAACTGATACAATGGCAGAATACAGCAGAATCATGAACACAGGTATCAGGCAGGATGGCAGGTAACAGCAAGGCTAAACAGGTATCAGGCTGATAGCAGAACAGGAAACAGCAGGGCTAAATATATGCAGGAACAGACCGGCATAACGACAGGTAACAGCAGGAGCATAGAGGTCAGGAGCTCAGATGGACATTAATGAACTGACCAGGAACAGAGGCAGGAAGTTCCTTAAAGCACAGGTCATCATAGGTCATTGGACAGGTAATTGGGACACTGTCCCTTTAATTCCAGACTAGAGCGCGCATGCAGACACAGACAGGAAAGCTGGCAGGAGTGAGGGCAGGTGAGTGCACAGCAACAAGAGACACGGGAGGATTACAAGACAGAAACAGGAACGCAGCAGGGACACGGCCATGTCCGCGGCCCAGAAAGGGGACCACGGCATGGACTGTGACAGGAGGACACATCCAATGAGAAAACATGAAACTATGAGCAGGTTGCAAGCTAAATATTAGGGGTTCTGAAATGAATGGAGGTGGTCCAAGACTAAAACTTAGTGGCTACTTTCGTGAAAAAGTGTGCATAACAAGCAAAAGTCCTAATTTAGATGTTTAAGATGATCTCCAGCCTTTGGCTTAAACCCACACCCCAACATCTGCACCAATTGCTGCAGATTTTTCTTCATTGACTTCAATGACAAAAGGCATTGAAGCCAATGTAAAAAAAATAAATAAATAAATTTGCGATAAAATCCGCAACATATCCATAACAAAATCCGCACCTCAAGTTTAAGCAAAAGTGCTGTGTATTTTCTATGGAAAATATGCAGTGTATCCACTCCAGATGAAAGTACCCTTATACAGTCTGAAAGGGATTTTCTCACTATGATGATTAGCTTTAATCATTTAGGTAAAAGTAAATAAAATTATTACCACATTCATTGCCTCATTGATTTTGTTTTGTTTAGGAGATACAACCTTATCTATCTATTGCTTGTGTACACAAGTTTCTCTTGGTTACCAACCACCTATTTCTGCTCTGATTGCTCTAAGCAGCCCTATCGGACCATGGTGACTCACTCCCTGCTGTTACCAGTAGCACAAGAGCTGGTTTATTCAATCAAATGACAAGTTTTAACTCTGTAAAACCATGCAGCTTTGTGCTCTACAGTTTATAAACCTCCAGCAATCATGTCAATGTAAAAGGATTAGCTAGGAATAGCAGAGCTGATATGCCAATCAATGCTGTATAAAACCACTCACAGCCTAACCGAGAAGTGCGAGTCTGAAGCTGGCTGTGACAACCCCCTTAAAGTTAAATGAAAACAAGCTATCTGCAGCCATCACTAGGTGTAGCTACAGAGTTTAGTGAAGACAGATGCCTTATTTAGTTCAATGAAAGTTGTACGAAAAATCCCCTCATTGCAGTGACTGAAGGAGATGATAATTCTAGAATTTACCTCTGTATGAGAGGTGAAGCAGGGAACTTGGAACTCAGAATAAGCCCTGATCCCCCAAAGCAAACACATTTAATTAAACACATATACAAATATATATACAATACATATTCAGTCATTTACTGAGAATAAATGGGAGGTCTCTAACTTTTCCATAGTATATATACAGTGCCTTGTGAAGGTATTCAGCCCCCTTGAACTTTTCAACCTTTTGCCACATTTCAGGCTACAAGCATAAAGATATAAAATTTAAATTTTTTTGTGAAGAATCAACAAGTGGGACACAATTGTGAAGTGGAACAACTTTTATTGGATATTTTAAACTTTTGTAAAAAATAAACTGAAAAGTGGGGCGTGCAAAATTATTCGGCCCCCTTAAGTTAATACTTTAGCGCCTTTTGCCGCTATTACAACGGCAAGTCGCTTGGGGTATAATGTCTCTATCAGTTTTGCACATCGAAAGACTGAAATTCTTGCCCATTCTTCCTTGGCGCACAGCTGGAGCTCAGTGAGGTTGGATGGAGAGCGTTTGTGAACAGCTGGACCTCAATGAGGTTGGATGGAGAGCGTTTGTGAGCAGCTGGAGCTCAGTGAGGTTGGATGGAGAGCGTTTGTGAACAGCTGGAGCTCAGTGAGGTTGGATGGAGAGCGTTTGTGAATAGCTGGAGCTCAGTGAGGTTGGATGGAGAGCGTTTGTGAGCAGCTGGAGCTCAGTGAAGTTGAATGGAGAGCGTTTGTGAACAGCAGTTTTCAGCTCTTTCCACAGATTCTCGATTGGATTCAGGTCTGGACTGTGACTTGGCCATTCTATGTTTGGCAATCCAAACATATCGTTTTGCATTGTGGCCAAAAAGTTGGATTTTGGTTTCATCTGACCAGAGCCCCTTCTTCCCTATGTTTGGTGTCTCCCAGTTGGCCTGTGGCAAACTTTAAACAACGCTTTTTATGGATATCTTTTAGAAATTACTTTCTTCTTGCCACTCTTCCATAAAGGCCAGATTTGTGCAGTGTACGACTGATTGTTGTCCAATGGACAGACTCTCCCACCTCAGCTGTAGAACTCTGCAGTTCATCCAGAGTGATCATGGGCCTCTTGGCTGCATCTCTGATCAGTCTTCTCCTTGTTTGAGATGAAAGTTTAGAGGGACGGCCGGGTCTTGGTAGATTTGTAGTGGTCTGATACTCCTTCCATTTCAATATGATCACTTGCACAGAGCTCCTTGGGATGTTTAAAGTTTGGGAAATCTTTTTGTATCCAAATCTGGCTTTAAACGTCTCCACAACAGCATCACGGACCTGCCTGGTGTGTTCCTTGGTCTTCATGATGCTCTCTGCGCTTTAAACAGAACCCTGAGACTATCACAGAGCAGGTGCATTTATACGGAGACTTGATTACACACAGGTGGATTATATTTATCATCATCAGTCATTTAGGACAACATTGGATCATTCAGAGATGCTCTCTGAACTTCTGGAGTGAGTTTGCTGCACTGAAAGTAAGGGGGCCGAATAAAATTGCACACCCCACTTCATTTTTTTTTTTTTCTTTCCAAAAGTTTAAAAAAGCCAATAAATTTCGTTCCACTTCACAATTGTGTCCCACTTGTGATTCATAATCTCCAAAAAATTGGGAATCTCGCAAGAGAACAAAGAGTGACTTTTGATCACTATATTTACTATTTTGCCATAGGCAAACTTAAACTCTATCAGTTCTCTATCTATTAAACACTAAAACGTAACTTTTATTATATCTAACTCTTAACTTTATACACACTATTTAAAAACCTGATCTCTAACCTCATCATTTAACCCTTTTTGCTTCTGAAAGAGGGAATAACTCCCTTTCTATCATCAAGTCTGGTGGAACCCCACCTATTAACAGGAGAGCCTTATATCTATAGCAAAGTACTAGCTTCAGTAAGGGATCCCAAGCCAACTACTTGGGCAGTTGTCCCTAATCTCAGACACAGAACAAATAAGGCCCCCTTGTGACACCGTCTGCAGCAGGTGACACTTGTAGACAGAGGTGAGAGATCACAATTTAAAACGTCATGCCTGACCTCGCCGACATGTTTCGCCAGCTAACCTGGCTTTATCAAGGCTTAGAGGTCCGATCACATGTGGTCTGAGCTCACTTCCTTTTATATCATGTTAGGTAAACACCCCGTTCAGGTGCTCACCAATTAGCCATCAGAGAATCCACATAAAGCCCACTCCCCCTTCCGCGCACGCACACTCATAACATGTCCTGCTAAAGCTGCCACCATGCTCTCATGAGCCAACAACCTTCAGTGCTATATCCACTTGACAGGTACTTAATCACATATATCATGTTTCTTCAAAAATTATTATATAGGGAATCAGCAAGATCAAATAAATGCCGAAAATGAAAAGCCTTCATTTAGGCCTTTAGGTTTCAATGTATTGAGTCTGTGTATCCATCTTGCCTCTTCCTGCAACAAAACTACATCCAAATCGCCCTTTCTTTCCCCTAGCTTTTTCACACATATGCCCCAAAATTTTAGCACCTCTATTTCGCCATCATGTACTTCCAAAATGTGTCTCGCTACCTCTAGTTTTAATAGTACTCAGATGTTTCGAGATCCGACGACGAAACTCCTGTATGGTTTTTCCCACATAGATCTTGGGGCAGGTACACATAGCCCCATAAATCACCCCTCTGGTTTTACAGTTGATGAATTGTCTTATCTCAAATCTTCTCTTATCAATGGGATTAACAAAATCTTTAGTTTTCCATATGAATGGACAGAATGAACAGTTGCCACAGGGATATGAGCCTACCACCGGAGACTGCAACCATGTTTTTTTGCCATCTCCCTCAAAATGACTATGTACAAATTCATCCCTTCTATAAGTGACACTAGGGTATATAGAAATCACCTCAGAGAATACTGGATCTGCCTTCAGAATGTGCCAATGTCTTCTAAGTATAGCTCTCATTTCATTAGCTCTATCATCAAAGGTACCTATACAACGAATTAAATCGGTTTTTTCTTTCTTCTTTTTACTGATTAATAAATGTCCTCTGTCACTGGTCAAAGCCCTATTAAACGCCTTCCTCAAACATTTTTTAGGATAACCCCTTGCCTGAAAACGTGCATTTAACTTTATACATTCTTCATTGAAATCCTCTAATGTAGAACAATTTCTACGAGCCCTAAGAAATTGGCCTATGGGAATCCCCTTTTTTTGTGAAGGTGGATGCCAACTAGCGATTCGTCACAAAAAAATTACAATTTTATTTCTTTATGTTTGAAGCCTGAAATGTGGCAAAAGGTTGAAAAGTTCAAGGGGGCCAAATACTTTCGCAAAGCACTGTATGTAGTACAGGAAAGTACCAATTATTTAGCCTATGCTATGAAACATTAAAATATTCAAATATAGAATCCTGGTTTTTTTTGTTTTTAGTTAGGTATGAAAATTTGTTGGCCTTTTTGGTTCACAGAGTTCAAAGTGCCTAACTATAACTGCAGTTACATAAGCATTGCCAGGCATCGTGGCAGGTACTGTAGGTCTATAGCTGGGTTGGTGTAGCTACAATACACAATGCTGCCAGCTCAATGAATAAACATTTTGTCCTTCAATTATCATAATAATTGGAGTTTGACAAAAATGTTCTCATTTTTCAGGAGCAATTTAAATAACCTGCAAAAATAACTGCAAGTGTGCGTTACATTAGTCGGGCATTAATGAATATTAACCTCTTCCTACCTTTGGATTTGCATGTCCATCATGAGTTGCACGAACCTCTAGTATGACACTAAGACACAGGTGTATATACACATTTGGCATCCTCATAGCCGTACTATTACTTTTTATAACAGAGAAGCTTTATTTTTAAATTTGCCCCAAAGTATACACTCCTATGAACAAAACACAAACTTATATAGCTCAGTCAGCCATAACATTCAAACCAAAAAGGTGATGTGAGTAACACGGCACCCGTCAGGAGGTGGGATTTATTAAAGGCGTTGTCTCACTACATTGATTCATCTCACCTCAGTCCTGTTTTCTCGGTTTCACTTTGAATTCAGGGGTGTTTATGGACTTCCACTAGGCTGCAGTAGAAGCCAGGCCTGTAACTATAGCAACCAGTTCTGACAGCCTATCAGAGTAGCTCAAACAGGTCTGTAGCTATAGTGACCTGAGGAGCTGATGCAGCCCATACAAGAGGGGATGATATCTAGGAATAGGTAGGACACCATTAATGGACACACTTTGCAAAGTGACTTGTTTTTGCAAGATCTTTAACATAAAAAGTAATATTTTCTAGTGAGACAACCCCTTTAAGCAGCAAGTGAACAGTTCGTTCTTGAAGTTGATTTGTTGGATGTGGGAAAATGACCAAATTTAAGGATCTGAGCTGTTCTGACAAGGTCCAAATTATGATGGCTAGACGATTTGGTTTACAGCATCTCAAAAATGGCAGAACCTGTGGAGTGCATTCCAAGAGTAGGCCAAGGAAAGACAACCTGAACAGGTGATAGGATCACGGTTCCCCAATGCTCAGTAATATAAATGGGGATCTAAGGCTAGCTTGTCTTTACCTCCCCCAACCCTCCCCCCCAAAAAAAAAATGTAGCAAAGCTTGCTAAAAAAAAAAAAAGTTATTGCTGGGTATGAAAGATGACACACAGGACATCTCAGCATGGCGCTTCGCAGTTTCAGAGCAGTCATAAGCCCATGCTGATCCTGTCCACTGCTGAATGCACCTACAGGGAAAACATCAGAATTCAACCATGGAGCAATGTAAAAATGAGGCCTAGTCTTTTAAAACATATGGACTATCAGGTATGTGTGCATTGCTAATTTGGGGACTATTTGACTCCAATATGAAATATGCGGATAGTGTGTTGCGCTTAACAATGTTCCGCTTGAGCCCAAGGCATTCACTTTGACCTAAGTGTTACCTAAACATTGTAAAGACCAAGTACACTCTTTCACGGAAGCAGTATACCTTAATAGCAGTGGCCCCATTTAGAAGTATATTGTCCTACTGCCACACACAGAAAAACGGTTAGTAATGAACTGAGAAACATGACAAAATCTAGGGTGTTGACTTGGTCTCGATACTTCCCCGACCTCCATCTAATTGTGTATCTGTAGGATGTGCTGGAAAATGAAGTCCAACCCGTGAAGGCCCTACAATACAACTTAATGGATTTACTGTTATGAACCCACAGGACACCTTCAGAGGTCTTGAGAAGTACATGCCCCAATGAGTCAGAGATGTTTTGGCAGCATAAAGCGACCAGCGTAATATTTGATGGTGGTTTTGACACTAATGTTCCTTGGTGTATATCCCAAAATTATATCTGCAAAGGAGCCCTAAGCAAGACTTTAACCCTGTTGTCCTTGGTTCTTCATATTGGGCTGGGTATGTAGACCCCATACTTTTTCACCTCTTGGCATGCTAAGTCAGTGGATATGGAAGAGTTTTAACACTTGCTTTTAGTCTTTCCTCTGTGCAGGCCTAGTGTAGAGATGCCCATGAATTTTAGTAAGCCATGAAACAATATAATTATTTGGATCTATCCAATTTTGTGCCTTCTGCCTTGCCCTGGCTACATTATTGAATGGATTTGGATACTTTATGATTTCTAAACCTTTTTAATTAATTCTGTGTTTTCAAATGAATAAAAACCCAACAGAATTTGTGCAAAGTTTTCATCTTGCAGCTCTTACCTTTTTGTTGTTTTCTTTAATATCTTGGGGATTGAGAGACTTGTAGTCACTGAAGGAGAAAAGTAGGTACAAACAAAATTCGATATAAAAAAACAATATATTTTTTTAACAAGTTCCATCTAGAAATAAAAAAGTCCTAGAATAAAATCATATGGCAAGGAGTAATTTTTCAGCAATTCAATCAACAAAACTAATAGTGTGGAAAATTAAAATGGACAAAAATATATTAATAAATAATATGAATATGGCTGGTTTCAGCGCCTACAGCTTTTTGTCTAAAATAGGAGGCAAGGACCAGGGACAAGCTTTGACAGCCAAATTTGCCATGTGGTAATCCCTTGTCGTCAGTGTTCAAAGAGCTACAGGCTTATTTCTCTCATCTCATTTCAACACGAACAAAATTTTTAATAGCATCTTGAGGTCAGTAGTTTCTATAGGATTAAGGCAAAAAACATCATAAATGAGATGGCAGCTTAAAATGAAAGAGGAACATTGATAGTCAAAAGTTACATGATATTAACTCCTTGCAAATCAGCATTCCACGCTCTCTACAAGAACATAGTACAACGAAATATGTTGGTATTTCCTTTCAAGGTAGATTTTATAGGCCTCCATACTTACATCAAGTCTGGTCTAAAGTAGTTTAATATTGCACAAAACGCCAACCCATTCCTCCATGAGGTGGTGAAGTTAGTTATTTTTACTCCTCTATAGGATTTTGTTACTTCTTTGCACCAAGCAAGTAGTGACTGGCTAGCGTTGGGTTGTCTACCTAGAGTTGGACTTGGTAATGGACTTGGCTGGAAGAGACAAACAAAAAGAATAAAATGTCAGTCTATGGTAATGAATGAAAATACATAATCCAAAAACAAAATAAGTCCCCAAAAAAACTCTACTGACAAAGAGGTTGCACACCTGGTATCAAGATATATGGTACGGACATAGTCATATACTCAGTTTTTTTTTTTATCTAAAAAGCAAAATGATTGTATACGTATGTATCCTGATGTAACAAATAATGGTAAGAGATGTTCTATTCTGTATTTGCATAAATTGTTTAATAAAAATTATCTGATTAAAAAAAAAAAAAAAAAAAAGAGGTTGCACACCTCTCCAAAAAAGCTTGAAAATTCTCCAAAAATGTAGTCACTTTATCACTCCTACACAGATCCAACATCTGCTTTGGCGTTTGTCAGCACATGGCCTCAGTGGTCTCGTACCGTTCGACTGATATCATTGCTCAAATGCTCTTCCCACCCTGACCAGTGAGGTCAATGAAATGGCACGTGACTGCAGAGGCCACCGATTGCCTGTAGCAGTCACATGGCAATCGGATGTTAACCAACACCAGAGCAACCACCAAAATTTCAACGTTGGGTTGGTGGTGGATTAAAAAGGTAAATACATATTTTGTTGTTTTATACCATTAAGGGGGGAATTGCAGAGCCCCTTTAACATGGCTAATAAGGCTGAGTTCACACACAGTGGTAGCTGTATGCTTATGAGACCATCCCACATGTGGCAGCCAAAGACTGCACAAGGTTACCAGTGACACTGTGGCTTTAAAGGAGTTGTCTCCCTTCAGAGTTTCAGAGAATGCATGAATGAAATACTCTGTCACTTCCTGGTTCAGACTGACTCATTTGCATAAACTTCATGCTTGTACAGCTCTGTGCTGTGCTGTGCTTTCAGATGCTAATTAGATCAGATTAGCTTCTCAAACTACTAACAGGACTTCTTATCTGATCCCCAAAACAAAAGCCCTAATTACAGTTCTGTTTATTTTACATAAATCAAGCTTTTTACTGCTGAGCAGCACAGGACACTGCCTTGACCTGTGTGATGACTTCACTCACTTATCTCATTGAACAAACAGCAGGGGGAGAATTGTTTACAGGTTGGTTACTGAGGGAACCGAAATAGCCAGGGAGGTCATAAATTCACATGTATCTCCTTAGGGAAAACAGAGGAACAAAGCAATATATTTGGAAAATGTCTTTATTTTGTGTTCCCTACAATTTGAAAGCTATTCTTTGTAGCGAGACAACCCCTTTAAGGCTATGTCTCCACTGCATTGGACAAACAATGGCCCGAAAGTGGACTTTTTTTTCTCCGATGCAGGACCACGTTATTCTGTCATGCTTTGTACAAAAACCGCGGTCGCTTCTAATTTTTTTGCCGTCACCCATACAATTGTATTATATGGGAAGACAGCAAGAAAACTATACCGCCGGCGTATTATACAACATGTTGTATAATGCGCGGGCGCCAGAAGATGAGCAGATAAAAGACGAGCTGTGGAGACTGCAGCTCGTCTTTCCTAATGCCTCCTATTGGGCTGCAAGAACGATCGTATCTTTGGCGCTTTTAAAAAAAGCTAAAAGTGCCGAAGATCGTAAAGCTGTGCAGTGGAGACACAGCCCAACTGTAAAGTCACCCACAGGTGGGTGAGGTTTTGTTGCTGCAACAGTGTGAAAGCCTTAGGTTTCTGCCATTGGTCTTTCATGGCTCACTTTGTAGGCAGTGGTTTTGGACACAGATCAGCACCATTCAATAAAACTAATCCACATCCTGTCTACTCAACACAATTTGTATGAAAACTGCATCCAGTCACCTTCACGAGTTGTGATAAACACTACAGAGCAGAAATAGAGAGACCTGGCTTTGTGTGGTTTTTTTGGTTTGTTTTTGTTGATATACATGGTTAGGTATATGTTTCTCTTTTGTAATGTGTCCCTCAGTAGGGTAATGACATATTAAACAGAGAAGCCTAATTATGCCGAGAAACAAAATCCTAGACCAGGGTCCGGGATGGCAGTTTTTAGTATTGATGAAACACCATGGGACTCGGTATTCTACCTTTATTATGTCATGGTTTTTGTTATTAACTTGTTTATAACAATGGAAAATTATGGTACTTGTTATTCTTCAAATTGTTTGAAACGCTGATTGTTATATGATTTTGATACAGTGCCTAATAAAATATATGAAAAAAAAACTGCATCCAGTGATAGGACATTTTCTCTCACAAAAACAAAAAGTTAGGGATATTTGGCTTTTCATTAAAATTTCAGGATGAACAGAACATTTTTTTTTTAAATGAACTAAATTAGACCATCTCGTAACTGTACAATGCACATGTCCAGCTGTTCAATGTTTCAGTACCTTTTGCACAACTTGCTGATCTCTAACAAGGAGCTTAATGGCAAAATTCACAACAGGTGTTTGATCCCTGAATCTCACAATAAATTTAGGGGATCAATTTGAATTGGGTTTTAAACAGTCGTCCTCATCATTCTGTTCACATTTTGACACATTGAGACCAAGACAACACCTTACAATTGATAAACAGTACCTCAAGAAGGATGCTCTTAGACGGAAGTGGCCACTGAGTTAAGAGTGTCACAGAGTGTCATCAGCAGGTTACAACAGAGATACAGAGACTGGAAGAGTCACAGAAAGGCAAAGAAGTGGACATCCTTTGGCTCCATCACACACTGATGACCGCTTCATTGTAACCAATGCCCTGCGGAACCAGATGAGGAATGCCCCACAATTCCAGGCACGTGTAAAGAAGGTGAGAGGCAACCAAGTGTCCCGTCAGACCATTCGTAACCATTTATGTCAGCGTGGTCTGCGTGCTGGACACCCTGACCACACCACCAGGCACAGGCATCATCGTCTTGCAGGGGTCATGGAGCATCTATGCTGGACGAGGGACCAGTGGTCCTCAGTGCTGTTCAGTGATTAAAGTTGATTCACTCTGAGAAGAAATAATAGCTGCCAATGATGCTGGAGACGTTAATGGAGAGCAATATGCATCAGTCAGGTCAGGTACGGGTCAGGTAACCTTGCCGGTCATCTAGCACACAGACCATGCTGATGTAAATGGTTATGAATGGCCTGACATGAAACTTGAGAAAAATATCCACAGACAGCACTTCGACAATTCAACGGTCTTTATTCCCCAATAGTTGCACTATTGGGGAAAAAAAGACCGTTGGAATTGTTGAAGTGCTGTCTGTGGTTTTTTTCGATTTTGTGGGGCCCCGTGGACAGGGTTTGGACTTTTTTCAAGCTTTGGTTTGTTATGGTGCTGCTGAATTTTTGTTATGTTGTTTTATGAAAACTTGGGGTCCCTGCCACCCCCCCAATGTGTCTGAATTTGTGTGGTGTTCATCATCCGGTTGCAGCCTTTGTTTACAAAAAACCCTCATCAGTGTGTGATGGAGCCAAAGGGGACGCCCACATCTTTGCCTTTCGTGATTTCCCAGTTTTTCTGTATTTGATAAAATCTGTGATGACATCTGTGACCCTCAAGCTCAGTGGCCACTTCGTTTAGAAAACCCCTGTTGAAGAAACGCAATGGAGAGGTACTGTTGTCAATTGAAAGGGTTGTTGTTTGGTCTCTTATCTCAAAATGTAAACAGCAGGTTTGGGAGGATGTTTAAACCCAAAAAAATGTCCCCTAAATTTTTTGGGCGATTCATTTTTTTAAACCCTGTTGTGATTTTCCCTTTTTTAGAGATCAGCAAGTTGTGCAAAAAGTACTGAAAGATTGTACAGTTGGACATGTGCATTCTGAAGTTAAGGGAGATCGACTCATTTAGTAAATTCAAAGAAATGTTACGTTTATTTTGAAATATTAACCAAAAACCCCAAACTTTTTGTGAGCAGTGTATGTCATATGAAAAAATATGCTTCAAATGAAGTATGGCGGGGGTTTATTTAAAAAGGAAACGGTACCGTTATTTTTGATCTGCGTCAGCATGTTGTAGGCAGAAGGGAAAGGGAGAGGTGAGGATTTTCGGGGTGCTCGGGATGGGGGCTCGTTAGGTTGTTATAAAATTTTGTTTGGAAACTTTTAAACAGAACTTGAAATCCAATTCATTTAATTATGTTTTTCTGGGTAACGGAGTCAGTAGGCGGGTTTCAGTGTTTTGAAGGTTTTTGTAGTATTTCTTACCGGAAGGTGTAAACCCATAAAAAAACACAAAATTCAACCCCTCATTTCGAATAAACGAAAAATGAATGAATTTAAGTTCTACTAAATTTTTTCCCTATAAGGCATGTTCACAGGTTTTTTTGGGGGCGTTTTTACGGAGAAATTTTCGCCCGCAAATCGCCAAAATACGTTTCAAATAATGAACAATTAGTTTAGCATTGACTTGAAAATAGCCTCGTGTTCACACGAGGGTATTTTCGCGAGTATTTGGGGCGAAAATTAGCCCGTAAATACGATCGTAAAATTAAAGTCTTGTATTTTCTGGGCGTTTACGCAACGTAAACCCTAGTAAAGAATGGGGTTGATTTACGACGCAAAAATACGCGCCCCTTTTTAGACGATTTAAAGTTATTTCGGACGAAATTTGGGGGTAATTACGTCCGTAAATACCCCCGAAATAAGCCTTTGTAAAAACATACCAAAAAAATGTTTAAAAAAGGTTACTTCGAAATGTCACGAGACGGCATGGGCCCCCAGCGGTCGGATTTTAAAAAATCGGACCCCAAAATTCGGGCAGAATTGAACCCAAAAAACGATCATTGCACTTGTGTTTGGATGCGTGTTGGTGGAGCAGGATGACCCAATTAGTTTTATTTGGGTTCCTCCCGGTTTTTTGTTCAAGTTGACATTGTCAATTTTTGGGAACGGCCCGAAGTGGATTGAAAGACTGAGTGGGACACACTGGGGTCCTGTTTGAAGCCTTTTTGCGTGTTTTTTAATAAGAAGCAATTAAATCACATGATTTTTGAAGTTTTTGGGGGTCGAAGGTGGATCCAAACACGCGCTAAAAGCGTATTTTAACTTTGCAGTAACACGCATGGAATTATACGAAGACTGCATGGACTTTAACCATATGTAAACCTGTAAGGAGAAGATTGTGTGACTGCGTTATATGGACTATAAAAATGGCACAAAAATGGCTCATTGCTTCCATGATTGTGTATAAGGTCTCAGTGAATAATGAGAATACACATTTTTATTTGAAATATAAAAGGCCATGTTTGTTATTTGAGAAGTAATGAAACAGGCGGAATGTAGAGACCGCCTGGCATAGGCTACCTTAAGAAGGTTGATATAGTCGTTCACATCAATGCAAAAGAAACAAATGCTTCGGGGGATACGGCAAACCAGTCAGGGCGTGCCCTATGGTGTCCAATATTTCAAAAGTTAGATGGTGGTGTCAATGAAGAAAAGATTAAAGACTATAATCCAGGAATAAGAAAAGTATCCAAAGGGACCAATTACTAAAAATTCTTCTTTATTAGGCAAAAAACTCGTTAGTGGAGGGTTGATGCTAGATAGTCCTAAAAAGGGGCAGGCGATCCGTTTGCGCTACAAAAACGCTTCCTCCAGGCCTCCCTTTGCGTTCCCATGTGTCCATTTTTTACAAAGTAAAACACGTGGTGAACAAAGAAGAAAAGATAGAGGCCTGAAGAGAGGCCTGGAGGAAGCACGTTGTACCGGAAATGGCCCTCGCTGCTCTGTTAGGACATATTAGCTCGCGCCCCTTCATGTAACGGTTTTTTTTTGCCAATATAGGAAGACTTTTTAGTAAGGTGAGTGCCCTTTGGTATTTTCTTATTCCTGGATTATAGTTGTTCACATTGTGATGCTGACACAGAACAGATAACATGATCACGGTGACAGGTTCCCTTTACGTATAACGGAGGGCGGATTCAAAGTAGAATCTACATGGAACTCGGCATGGAAAAAAAGTAAATTCTTCGCCGAAATCCATGCTAAAATCCTGGTTATGGTTTTCCTTACAGAAGTCATGTTCCTTTGGACTCCCTGTCCTTTGCTCAAGTCCTGCTTGGTTCCCAAACATAACGCAATGTCTAAACCAATAATTTACAATGTCATTTTAAAAAATTGCAACTAACGTAATAAGTTTTTGAAATTTTAACATGAAAATCAATAAATTAGTAAAAAAAAAAAACATTTTCAGAATAGAAAATAAGCTGAGAAGTAAAACTGGTCTCCACAGAAGTATCTATTGTGCATTGACAGGTAGAAAATATATGGCGCAAGGTGCTGGGTGTCAACAAAACCGATATTTAATTTGAAAAGTGCTGCCTTTTAAAAATGGTAAATAATCTAAAGAAAATGTAAACTACAGTAACCATACAAATCTCTTCTATGACAAACGCGCTGTAAATATAGATAAGGAGTGAAAAACTGGGTTTTAATATGACAATATTTATGGCAGGCGTAAGAAAATGGTTTGTCTTGAAATAAAAAATACTGGCGTTTTCCCCCCCCATTTTTAATCCTTTGATGTCAGTTATAGCTGTCAGCTCGAAGAGACTGTGAGCGTCTATATTTAGCCCTGGTGGCGTGCCCCTTCCCAACCCAACCAGAAAGGGGCGGCGGTCTGACTTTGTCTGGACACAAATGGTGCCGAGTAAAACAGTTTGATTGTGATTTCGACACTTCAGGCACTATATACATCTCTGTATGTGAAAAAACCACCTTCCCCGAGGAAGTATGTAAAATTATCTTTTGTTAAAAGGAAAAAAAATGCCAGTCAAAAATAAAAAGGCGACTGCAACATTTTGCTGTCTCTTTAGACAAAAATGAAGGTGGAATTGACATTTCATTTTAAAGGCGTCTGGAGGGGTACAAAGATTCCTTGAAGTTTTCAATTGAGGATTTTTTAACCCTTTTTGGTCTATGAGGGGGTACGGAAGTATTTAACATGTAAACGAAAAAGTATGCAATAAATTACTCAACACTCACACATGAGGTGTTTTTTCCACAATAAGAAAGAGAAAAAGTTTGGCCCTTTTTTGGAAGTTTAATATTGACCTAAATTTTTAAAAAGTAAGGAATCGTCTAAACAGGCCATTTAGTCCCAATTTTGTCCCAAAGAAAGGAATAAAATGCCGATCCCCTTTTTTGAAAACTTCATGACAAGGATAAAACAGTAATAGCGTAAACCGTTTTGCAAAAAACTAACGCGTTTCGGGGAAAATACTAGCCCTTGTGAAAAAGGGTCAGTATTTTTTCCGAAAAAATGTTTGTTTTTGTAATGTTTAGCATTATTTTTTATCCTTTTGCATGAAATTTTTTTTAAAGGATCGGCATTTTATTCTTCTTTGGGAGCGATTTTTTGTGGTTTTCTAGTACTGTGTCCTGCGAGGGGACTGAACTCTTCAAGAAGGATTTAGCCAGCGAAGGGGTTACCAGGTGTATTGAGTGCAATCAAGGTGAGTACAAACCTTCTATACATTTTAAAATTTTTAAACAGTAGATTGAAAATAAATCGAGCTTAATTTTGGTATCGGGTCCAATCTACATTTTTCCTGTAAGCGCGTAAACAAATTTACATGTCAAAACTCCCCCACGCGCACAATCCGATGTTGTTGTTTTGGGGAGATGATGTGTTAAACAATAGCTTCAATGGGGAGCTGTGAATTCCCCTAAATTTCAGCGTGCATTTTCACCGATATAATGCGCAATACGTGGCAAAAGTGGGCCAAAATAGGGAAAATTTAAGCCGTGTGAACATACACTAAGAGTTCTGAATGCAGTTGTGTTCTGAGGCCGGCTCATAGTGCAATATGGACAGGCCTCAGAGAAAAGTGTTACAAGATGGGAAAACTCCTTTAAGCACAAAATAGCGTCGAGGTATCAGAAAGGCGGGATTAAGACCACCTACTGAGCCTCAACCAGTAGCATCTTTAAACAAGTCTGAATATGGTAAACCTATTCTCCTAAGGCTGCGTCCACAAGGCTGATAATAAATACTACACCAGAAGAGATGTCCGCCTTGGAGAACTTTCCAGAGGGTTGGATTGGATGTCACTATTGTACCAGGCCAATTAGAGTATCTCTACATGGCAAGGGTTTATAGGCAGTTGTCTACCTGATTTTTGGATTTTGAAAAACTGTGAAAAACAGACTGTCAACCATCCACACAAGACACAACAGAAAGTCCAAGCTGTAGTCTACACAGCTCACATTTTCTGAGGTTTTCGTCTGTCCCATTCAATTGAAAATTACAATAACAATGGGAAACAAAAAAAAAATTCTTTGGAGCCTAGAAATTTGGACCTTATTCTGGGTGCTGCTAAATTCGAAAATCCCATCCATTTTGTTCTAGCAGCTCTCTTTTATGACAGGTTGATTACATGATTCTACATTGTTCTTGTGATAAATTTGTGTATAAATAGGTAGTGCAAATGAAGACAACTGAATTTGATCATTCTTATCCATGCTTTGGTGTGCATATGTTCTTTAAGTCTTTCCTGTTCCACATGAATTTCCAACATTTCTTTAGTCCAACATTGGTAAGGTGGCAATGTCGGCTCTCCAAAACTAGAGCAGATAGGGGAAAACGAGCGTCATTTTCAGAACCAGCTCCCAAAACATGCTCTAAAATGGTTCCAACTTTTAAGGCACCAAAATGATTGTTTCCAAAGAAAATGTGGTGGATTACTGTGCATGTTCCAAGCTCATGCGGTGGATTACTGTGCATGTTCCAAGCTCATGCGGTGGATTACTGTGCATGTTCCAAGCTCATGCGGTGGATTACTGGTGCATGTTCCAAGCTCATGCGGTGGATTAACTGTGCATGTTCCAAGCTCATGCGGTGGATTACTGTGCATGTTCCAAGCTCATGCGGTGGATTACTGTGCATGTTCCAAGCTCATGCGTGGATTACTGTGCATGTTCCAAGCTCATGCGGTGGATTACTGTGCATGTTCCAGCTCATGCGGTGGATTACTGTGCATGTTCCAAGCTCATGCGATGGATTACTGTGCATGTTCCAAGTTCATGCGGTGGATTACTGTGCATGTTCCAAGCTCATGCGGTGGATTACTGTGCATGTTCCAAGCTCATGCGGTGGATTACTGTGCATGTTCCAAGCTCATGCGGGGGATTACTGTGCATGTTCCAAGCTCATGTGGTGGATTACTGTGCATGTTCCAAGGTCAGAAACTTGCTGACTTTTCTACCTCTACCACTTTTGTGTCTGTTGATTGACACCTAAAGTCCTTTTGTGGAGTCTACCGGCAAATTTGCACCAAATAGCAACAATGTGGAATTGGCGCAGTTTTTTACTTATTTACTTCAATGGATATATTCAGTAGGGAATGTGCATCAAAAAGTTCTAGGTCACTTTTTTTCCCTTGTTTATACAATAAAAATTTAAAATTCACATTAAAAGAACATGTGTAGTTTAAACAGCGACACAAATTTATATTAAAAACAATATGAAATGGTTCGTAAGCAGATCCGTCAATTCCAATGGTGACCTTACTGACACTACAAATATGGGGGAAATTGTAAGGGCATAATTTCTCTGCAGCACCACCACAGGAGAAATAAGGAATTTACCCACAGCCCATTCAACTCAATGGTCTGTCTTTGTAATGCAGGACAGGTCCTCCAAAAAGAGAGACACTCTTCATAATCACTTTCCACTCTACCCAAAAGATAAAAATCATCAACAAGACGACCCCTCTGTATGAACTTAGAAGTATATGATGAGGTATATGAAAATAGTTTTACTAAACTGGAGAATCCCATTAAAGGGGTTATCTCACTACATTGATTCATTTTACCTCAGTCCTGTTTTCTCAGTTTCATTTTTGAATTTAGGGGCATGTTAACTGCTTCTACTGGCCTGCTGTAGATGCCAGGTCTGTAGCTATAGCAACCAGTGCTGGCAGCCTATCAGGAGAGAGCAAACAGGTCTGTAGCTATAGCGACCTGAGGAGCTGATGCAGCCCATACAAGAGTGGATAGCTAGGAAAAGATAGGACACTGGTAAATGGACACATATTGCAAACTGACTTGTTTTTGCAAGATCTTTAACATAAAAAGCAATCCTTCTAGTGAGACAACCCCTTTAAGTTCTTCTATTGTTCAATGACGCTAATTATTAAATAATGATCAGTCCATTTACAGGAAGAGGCCATAGATAACATGTACCATTATAACGAATTTATGTTTGGCTTTGAAGCTAATAAAACATTCTGTACACCACAGCACAAGGATTCCTGCAAAGTAATTAGGCGCTAAAATTATAATTGTGACAGACCCAAGTCTTACACAAGTGGTTTCAACAAGCGAGGGCCACACCAGGAATGCTGCACTTTGCCTTTCAACAGCCAAGCCCAACCTTTATAACTCTGGTCAGTATTTACGACGGGTAAGAACAAGATTTTATTTTATTTTATTTTTTAAAGTTAGCATAAAATTATTTGGTACATTAAATGGTAGCAAAACAATGCAATGCCTTGTATATCCTACTATACATACAGGGGACGCGAGAAGACCAAACCACCAGCACTCATTTTCTGGCTTTATCATTGTGCAATCCCATTTTCACACAAGTTTAGTGAATATTTTTTTTACTCACTATTAACCTACAGGTAATAAAAAAAAAAAAAAACAATGAAAACAACACATTAGTGACTCAATAAGGAAGCTTTAGTAAAATAATGTCCATTTACACATTCCAAATTATTGATTGCTAATTTCCGTTGAACAAAGCTGCTAGGCTTAAGCGATGGACATCTGAATCTATTTGTGTCCATTTGTGACGGGATGCAAAGTGAAAAGTGAAAACATCAAGCGTCTTAAGATTAACATGAAAATTGGAGACTGTGATTACTGAATGCGGTATGGGGAGGCATGCATCAAAAAACTGAGCAGACAAGAATATAGTAGATATTGCCTGCAGGGCCGGGATGCATAGTTACTCATTTCTATATAACCTGACACCTCATGCTAGTTTTACTTGACTGTATTGCAGCCACATGTTTGTGTTCGTCTTACTGTAGCAATACCTAGACCTCCGGTAGTTCTAATACACGAACGTGAATAACCATTCATTTTTTTTACATGTTAAACTTTATGCAGTATCAACTCCATTAATCACATTAGTAGGTTCTATCGAGCTTGATTTCCTGTCTTTGTATTTTAAAGTCAATTATGACGATACCTCATTTTTTATGTGAATTTGATCATGTAATTGCGGTGGAGACTTCGGGCATGTCCCCACAGCACGGGTTTTCGGCCGGGTTTTCGGCCGGTTTGCGGTTTTTCAGACGGCCTGAAAAACCGGCCGAAAATAAGCACAATTGTGCTCTATGGAAAACCCGTGCAGCAGTCCCCACTACATGGGTTTTCCGTCCAGCGGTTTTTTCGCCCGCGGGCCGCTCAGAAAACATTGAGCATGTTCATTCTTCCGTCCGGTTTCCGAACGGAATATGAACACCTCAATGAGAGGGGGGAAGGGCTCATCGCGGAGAAAAGCCGCCCCCCCCCCCCCCCGCGGGGACGGCCGCAAAATCGGACAAATACCGGGACGGGAACCCGACCGGTATTTGTCCGCTGCTGTGGGGACGCAGCCTTAAAGGGGTTGTCTCACTACAAGGATTGCTGCTTTTTATGTTAAAGATCTTGCAAAAACAAGTCACTTTACAATATATGTCCATTAACAGTGTCCTACCTATTCTGAGATATCCCCTCTTGTATGGGCTGCATCAGCTCCTGAGGTCACTATAGCTACAGACCTGTTCTCTCTCTCATGATAGGCTGCCAGTGCTGGCTGCTATATCTACAGACCTGGCTTCTACTGCAGCCTAGTATAAGACAGTAAACACATCCCTGAAATCAAAGTGAAACCAAGAAAATAGGACGGAGATAAGATAAATGTAGTGAGACAACCCCTTTAAATGACATGCATAGTATTTTACCTATTGTGTTTTACATAAAATGTGGCTGTTTACTTTCCAATTAAGTTTTTAGAATTCACATAGTGATTTATTCTATTTTAACTATTGTAATTAATCTATTTAGTTACTCATTTGCTAATTTATTTACTAGTGAATTAATTGTTGTCATTTGTATTTTTCAGAAACTTTTATGAGATAGGGACCAAAATATTAGGCCGTTAAGATTTTGCTGCTTTTCTGAGCCTAAGGGCCTGTTCACACGGAGTTTTCACTCCGTGTCTCAAGCGCTTTAGGGGTCCGTCTTGGGGTCCGCACTGTCGGTCCCCGAAACGGATCTAAACAATTAGCAGCGAGATTCTCACTGCTCGCTGCGCAACTGACATGCAATTCTTTTCAAGACGGAGCTATTGAAACACGGATCTGCGATCTCTCATCTGAACAACGCTCCGTGTTCAGCGCAGCGAGCAGAGAGAATCTCGCTGCTAATTGTTTAGATCCGTCTCGGGGACCGACAGTGCGGACCCAATACGGATCCTAAAGCGCTTGTAACACGGAGTGAAAACTCCAGTGAACAAGCCCTACAAAGCAAAAAATAAATAAATAAATGCAACATCTCACCCAGCTCGTGTTGCACTTTCAGTTGGAGGAGACACGGTGAAAAGGAAATGTATCCTTATGAAAAGTCAGTGCAGAGGAACCAGCTTCCACTCCAGGTCGGTGCATTAAAAAAAAAAAAAGCTTATTGATTCAAAATTTAAAAATTCATGTATCAAAAGACTAAATAGGGATGACAATGCCCATAATAAAGGAAATAAGTTCAGCTTGCGGGACTCAGCTTACGCGTTTCAGAGCAACTGCTCCTTACTCCCTTGCTATGAGTAAGGAGCAGATGCTCTGAAATGTGTAAGCTGAACTTATTTCCTATTCCTACATTATGGGCATGGTCATTCCTATTTCATTCTTTTGACACATGGATTTTTACATTTTGGATCAATAAGCTTGTATTTTTTAATGCACCGACCTGGAGTGGAAGCTGGTTCCTCTGCATTGACTTTTCTGAGCCTACTAATGCGACTAATGGAATTAATGCTTAAAGGGACTGTCATCAAAAATGACTTATTGTTTAACTCACATTTTTATGTTAGACATTTTTTTTAAGAATGTTTGGTTATATATTTTTTTAAATTTTCCATATCACTTTCAATATTTTTTTTTAATAATTCTTAAGTCCTGCAGTTTGCACTTTGGCCACTAAGCCTAATAATTTTCTGACACTTCCTGTTCTGTACAGAGAGATTCTCAGTTGTCTGCTCATTATCAGCACAAAGAGGGTCAAACAAAGGAGACACCAGTGTGAATAGAAAACACAGAATCCACCAATCACAAGAGGAGATGGTCACAGTTCACCCTTTCACCTCCCTGCACAGTGACTTCTTCCCAGATCGCAGAGCATGACTAGAAAACTCTCCTATAGAAGTAAATGGGACTGAGTCAGTCTTAAGTCTATGTGCATGGAGCTACTGTAAAGCATCTCTCTGACTGCTGTTAAAGGAGTGCAAACAAGGCCTAGTGGCCAAAGTGAAAACTGAAACTTAAAAATTATTTAAAAAATATTGAAAGTGATATGAAAAAAAAAAAAAATCCTAAAAAATGTGTTTATCATAAAAATGGGACTTAAACAATGACTCATTTTTGATGACACATTTCCTTTAAACCTGGAATAAAATTTGTTTGAATATTTAAAGAAAAGAGGGAGCGCTGTTGATTCATATGTCAGTACTTGTGACTTTTGTTCTTTAGGCACTTATTCCATTCATACAGTGCTGAGCATCTGATTTCGTTGGCTTAGCATGGATCCATCTATTGACCAGGCTCAATTCGGCAGCCACCTCAGGACTGTCCGTAAACTGCCCTATGGTTGGGCTAATAACGTACTAAAAATTCCCATAGTTCTGCATATAAACTAGATGATTCCAGATACACGGCACAAAGAAATCACATATAGCGGTTTGGGGAATTTTGCCTAAAATAACATACAACATTTTGTGTGCCTGTTAAAAGTGGATTTGTCACCTACATGAAGCACCCAAGCACCCTCATAGATTGCAAGCTCTCGCGAGCAGGGTCCTCACACCTTGTGTCTCATCTGTAAGTACTTTTAATGTGTAATGTCTGTAGGTACACCCTCTACATTGTAAAGGGCTGCGGAATATGTTGGCGCTATGTAAATAAAGATTATTATTACATGAAGTGGGCACAAACAGAAGAACACTATGTAATTCCCAAGATCCTCGCTGAAGGGCCACTTCAGATTATGAGGACTGACATATACAGCAAACATGGCTGCAGCCTGAACCCAGGTTATCCTTTATATCTATCAAGAACACATAAGATAGGAATAATGTAGGCAGTGTTAATACTGTTCCACATTATATCATAGATACAGTCCTAACCCATCAGGTTAAAAACCAAATGAGGCCACACACAATTAGCATACAGCAAAAGGGGGAAGAAAAAACACTCTTCATACAAAGGCAAGGAACGCCTCCACTTGGTAGAAGAGTGTCACTGCTGCACATACACAACCTGTGTGATTTATGTACCCATGGCTTGTGGGAAGACAAGAGACGTAGCAGGAAGGCAATAATTAATTGAAATGACACGCATGCTAATGAGTTCTCTGAACGCAACCACCAACCTGGCAAAAAGTTGATTTACAATTCTCTTGTAAATCACAAAATGAACAGATAGTGCAGCCTGCTGATAGTCGTGTGTCAGAAAATAGCAGCACTCACAGATAATACACTATGCCCAGGCAATGGAGAACACATGCAAAAGATGTGCTAGAATTATACAAAACAAACCCCACACAGGATTAAATACTGAACACAGTAGGTTGAAAAAGTATTGAACTATTCCTCATTTTTAAAAGTTATACAAACTTCAACGCATCTCATTGATATTTCATGTGGTAGAGCAACACAACGTAACAAGTATTTCTGAAGTACGAAGAAAATGTTACAGGCTTCTCCAAATGGTTGCAAATTAAAAAAAACCAAATAGTGTGGAGTGTACATCTACTCAGCCCTCGGAGTCAACATTTACCTGCAATGATAGCTACGGTCTGTTGAGGGATATCTCTACCAGCTTTGCACATCTAGAGGCTGGAATATGTTCCCATTGTTCTTTGCAAAATAGCTCTCGCTCAGTCACATTAGTTGGCGAATGTTTGGGAATAGAAATTTTCTAGTCCTGCCAAAGATTCTCATTGGGTTTTAGGCACGGACTGTTAGGGCGCGTCCCCACGGCACAGGACAAATACTGGTCGGTTTATCCAACCGGTATTTGTACTGTTTTCGTGCCGTGCACACGGCCGCAGAGGGACGGCTTTTCTCCGCGTATAGTGGAGAAAAGCCCTCGCCTATCGCATAGATATGTTTATATTCCACCTGTAAACCGGACGGAGGGATGAACATGCGCAATGGGTGTCGGACCGCCAGCAGTCTGAAAAACCATGTAGGGAACCGCAGCGTGGGTTTTCCATTAAGGTCCATTTTAACGTTTGTCAGCCGGTTTGCAGACAGTTTTCAAGAGCGAAAACCGTCTGTAAAACCGGCTGAAAACCCACTGGGCCATTTTAGCGCATGAATATGCTTTAATGTAAAACCTTTCCATTGTAACTTTGGCTGTAGGTTTAGGGTCAATGTTCTGCTGGAAGGTGACCCTATTATGTCCCAGTCTCAAGGCTTTTGCAGCCTCTTAACAGGTTGTTCTCCAGGATTCCCCTGTATTTAGCTCCATCTTCCTATCAACTCTGAGCAGCTTCCCAGTCCCTTCTGAAGCAAAGCCTACCCACACCATGATGCTGCCACCACCATGCTTCACCATGGGGATGATGTGTTCAGGGGTAGTCCCCGTCGCCGCCGCTATCCGCCGTCGCCGATCGTTAGGGTCCTAAGCCGGTACCAGTCGCTAAGCTATCGGCTTAGGACCTCGGCGACGGCAGCGGTGGCGGGACTAACTGTATGTGCGTCCGGCGGATGCACATACAGTTAGATGCTTTGGCAGAGCAGAGAGCTCCGCAGAGTACTCGGGTGCCGCAGGCAGGATGCGGCTCTGTGCGCGCCTGTGCTGTGCGCGCCGGAGTCAGCGTCATCACACTGCAGCGCGGCCTGGTGACGTCACGCCGTGAGGAAAAAGACCGGGAGCAGCGGCAGGGAGCGAGGTCAGGTGAGTGTGGTTAGTTTCTTACTTTTAATTGTCTCTATTCATTTTGCGGGCCTATTAATCTTAATTTAAATATGCAGGGGGGAGCTATTATCTACTTATATCTGTGCAAGGGGATATTATCTACTTATAAATATGCAGGGGGGCTATTATCTACTTATATATGTGCAGGGGAGGGGCTATTTTTACTTATATATGTGCAGGGGAGAGCTATTATCTACTTATATATGTACAGGGGAGAGCTATTATCTACTTATATATGTGCAGGGGGCTATTATCTACTTATAAATATGCAGGGGGGCTATTATCTACTTATAAATATGCAGGGGGAAGCTATTATCTACTTATATATGTGCAGGGGGAAGCTATTATCTACTTATATATGTGCAGGGGAGAGCTATTTTTCTACTTATATATGTGAAGGGGGAAGCTATTATTTTACTTATATATGTGCAGGGGGAAGATTTTTATTTATTATATATGTGCAGGGGGGGGAGCTTTATCTACATTTTATATGTGCAGGGGAAGCTATTATTTACTTTATATTGTTCATTTCATGCCAACTCTCCCGTTTTTGGCGGGGGGGTCCCGCTATTTGGGGGTCCCTCCCGCCCTCCCGGGGGAGTTTGGGATTCCTCCCCCCGCCTGCAGGCGTCCTTTAAATTACCGCGGCGCAGAGTAGCGCTGGTGCGCTACTCTTGCGCCGCGGGGACGCTCCTACAGGCGGGTGAAGCGGCCGCAGCGGCCGCTCACCCCCCCGCGGTCTCACTGGCGGGGGAGGAGGGGAGGAGGGATCGCTCCCTCCTCCCTCCTCTCCCTGTATGTACTGCGCCTGTGTGTTCGCCGCACATACTGGTCAGAGGCGCAAGGGGAAGTGACTCGCGGCTGCAGGGGAGTGACGCGCGGCTGCTCTCACTTCCCCCTGCGCCGCTGAGGAGATCGGTCGGGAGCGGCCGCGCTGCAGGAGCCTGGTAAGGTAAGTTGTTTTTATTATTTGATTTTTATTAGCTTTAGGGGGGCACTGTCTGGCTACAATGGGGGGTCTACCTGGCTAACAGAGAGGGCAACTACCTGGCAACAGAGGGGGCACTACCTGGCAACAGAGGGGACATCTACCTGGCAACAGAGGGGGCATACCTGGCAACAGGGGGGCGACACTACCTGGCAACAGAGGGGGCACTACTGGCAACAGAGGGGGCAACTACTGGTTAACAGATGGGGGCACTACACTGGTTAACAGATGGGGGCACTACTTGGGTAACAGATGGGGGCACTACTTGGCTAACAGAGGGGGCACTACCTGGCTAACAGAGGGGGCACTACCTGGCAACAGAGGGGGCATCTACCTGGCAACAGAGGGGGCATCTACCTGGCAAACAGATGGGGGCACTACCTGGCAACAGAGGGGGCACTACCTGGCAACAGGGGGGCACTACCTGGCTAACAGATGGGGGGCACTACCTGGCAACAGAGGGGGCATCTACCTGGCAACAGAGGGGGCACTCACTGGCAACAGAGGGGGCACTACCTGGCTAACAGATGGGGGCACTACCTGGCAACAGAGGGGGCACTACCTGGCTAACAGATGGGGGTACTACCCGGCTAACAGATGGGGGCACTACCTGGCAACAGAGGGGACATCTACCTGGCAACAGAGGGGACATCTACCTGGCAACAGAGGGGACATCTATCTGGCAACAGAGGGGACATCTACCTGGCAACGTGGGGGACACTACCTGGCTGACGATGGGGGCACCTACTGGCTAACAATGGGGGCACCTACCTGGCTAACAATGGGGGGCACCTACCTGGCTATACAATGGGGGGCACCTACCTGGCTAACAATGGGGGGCACTCTACTGGCTATACAATGGGGGGCACTACCTGGCTAACAAAGGGGGGGCATCTTACCTGGCTACAAATTTGCTCTACCTGGCTACAAGGGGGCATCTACCGCCTGTAAGGGGCACTATGGTTATTGGGGGGTTACTTACCTGGCTTTATAAGGGCATCTACTGGCTTTCTTCCAAGAGCGTTTATGCAGTTAGGTGGATGGGTGTGGCTTTTTTGAAGGGGCGTGGCATACCAACAAGATGGGCGTGTCCATGCAAATTTTTGCCGCGGCGCGCTACGTGCGCCGCCCACTACATTCTCCTGCTTTTTCATTTTCGAAAGTTGGCAACTATGATATATGTGCAGAGGGAAGCTATTATCTACTTATATATGTGCAGGGGGAAGCTATTATTTACTTATATATGTGCAGAGGGAAGCTATTATCTACTTATATATGTGCAGGGGAGAGCTATTATCTAATTATATATGTGCAGGGGAGAGCTATTATCTACTTATATATGTGCAGGGGAGAGCTATTATCTACTTATATATGTGCAGGGGAGAGCTATTATCTACTTATATATGTGCAGGGGGGAGCTATTATCTACTTATATATGTGCAGGGGGAAGCTATTATCTACTTATATATGTGCAGGGGGGCTATAATCTACTTGTATATGTGCAAGGGAGAGCTATTATCTACTTATATATGTGCAGGGGGGAAGCTATTATCTACTTACATCCGTACAGGGGGAGCTATAATTTACCTATATACATGCTGTGAGGCCTATGAGCTACCTATATATATGTGCTGGGGGACTTATAACCTGCCTATATACCTGCTGGGGGACCTATAACCTGCCTATATACCTACTAGGGGACCTATAAAATACCTATATAACCGCTGGGGGACCCGTAACCTGCCCATATACCCACTGGAGGACCCGTAACCTGCCCATATACCCACTGGAGGACCCATAACCTGCCCATATACCTGCTGGGGGATCCATATCCTGCCTATATACCTGCTGGGGGACATGTAAACTACACACCTACCTACTGGGAGATATATAAAGTATATATCCACCTACTGGGGACGTATAACTTACTGGGGGACCCTTTTACCTTCACTGGGGGACACATCATTTACTGCGTGTGAAGTCGCTAATAGTCGTTAAGCCGGTTGTTAAGGCCTCAAGTCGATTGATAAGACCTTAGCAATTGACTCTGGGGACTATTCAGGGGGATGTACAGTGTTGGCTTTCCTCCAAACACAGCATTTGGCTTCTAGGTTTCATCTGACCAGTGCCCCTTCCTCCACATGCTTGCTGTGTCCCCTACATGACTTCTTGCAATTGGGGCTTGCTTTCAAAAAAGAGCTTTCTTCTTGCCACTCTTCCATAAAGGCCAGATTTGTGAAGTACACAACTAAGGGTATGTTCACATGGCGTATGGCAGCGCACTTCTAAAGTGCCGACAGCTGGCTCCCATTGACTTTTACAGGCAGGTAATCATAGCTCTCAAGGAGAGCTATAAATTACCATATTTGCAGGGCATAATTCGGGTGTGTTGAAGCACAAATAGGCGTCGAATTATGCCTCACAAATACGCCGTGTGAACATACCCTAATAGTTGTCCTGTGGAAAGAGTCTCCCACCTGAGCTTTGTATCTCTGTACCTCCCCCAGAGTGACGTGGGCCTCTTGGCTGCTTTTCTAAATAGTGCTTTCTCTGCCTGGGCTGTCAGTTCAGGTGGACGGCCATATTTTGGTAGGTTAGCAGTTGTGCCATACTCCTTTAATTTATGGATCATGGATTGAACAGTGCTCTGTAAGATGTTCAGAGCTATTTCTTTAAAAAAAAATAATCCTACTATATACTTTGCCACAACTTTATCCCTTAAAGGGAACCTGTCACATAGATTATACCCCTCTTGCTGAGGACAGCACAAGCTAGTGTCATACCTGCTGTTCCCAGCACTGTGCCCCTTATTCTGTAAGATGAAGCAGTTTTAGAGATTTACCCTCAAATCTTTATTCATGAGCAGGTGTTAGCTCACCAACAAAGGCTAGCTCCGCCCACTGACAGTTATTCTCATGTTTCTACCTATTCAAAGTAATAGGTCTGTCAGTTGAGGTGGGTGGAGCTAGCCTCCGATTGGCCGGGTTTGAAAAAAACTGACACTCTAAGGCCATCTTCACACGACGTTTTTGGACGAGGTTTTTGGAGCGTTTCCTCACCCAAAACCTCATCCAAAATGCTTCCAAAACGCCCCCAGTTAATTTCATTGATTCTTATGTAAAACCTCGTTGTAGTTCACACACAACGAGGTTTTTACACGCTTCTCTGGAAGCACTGAAAAAGAAGTGTCATGTCAATTCTTGAAGCGCGTTGTAGGCGCGGGTTTTAGCATGGTTTTGCCGCGTTTTCGCCGCATTTTTGCCGCGGTTTTTGTCCTGGCTATTTATTTGTATGGGTGAAAACCTCGTCCAAAACCTGATCAAAGCCTCGTCAAAAACCTCGTCTGAAGAAGCGTGTTTCAGGCGAGGTTTTGAAGTGGTTTGGACAAGGTTTTGGGCGAGGAAACGCTCCGAAAATTTCGGCCAAAACCTCGTCCAAAAGCGCCGTGTAAACATGCCCTAAAGGACTCTACGAATGACTCTTCTGGCTGAAAACTGCAGATTTGAGCATTAAATACACGAAAACTACAGCATTTTACAGAATAAGGGACACAGCGCTGGAAACAGCAGGTCTGACACTAGCTTGTGCTGTCCTCAGCAAGGGGGGCATAATCTATGTGACAGGTTCTCTTTAACGGTCTGGCGTGTTCCTTGGTTTTCATGATGCTGTTACTTCACTTATGTTCTCCAACAAACCTCTGGGGCTCTGACAAAACAGCTTTAGTTATACTGAGAATAAATTACATACAGACGTACTCTATTTAGTAAATAGATGACTTCTAAAGGCAATTGGTCACACTGGATTTTATTTAGGGTATCAGCGTATAGGGGGCTGAATATTTATACACGTCACTTTTTTAATTTTCAAAAATTTGGAAACGCACATATTTTCTTTACACTGAAATACTTGCTACTTTGTGTTGCTAAATTATCAATAAAATACATTTAAGTTTGTGCCTGTAATGTTTAAAAATGAGTAGCAGTTCAAGGGATGTGAATACTTTTACAACCCACTGTATAAAAGAAGCATAATTGTATGTTGAGACCTGGCAGATTTTTGGGAGAACTGAAGCAAAAATCTGCATCATGTTATGGTACAATACATTTAAATAGGGTTTTCAAAACCCCATCAACTTAGGGTGATAGAAGTCAGAGAGGATGTGAGGGCTAGCTGGAGGTTTCTATATCTGCAGCACATCTATTATCTTGTAGCTTTGGGATTTCAAAACAAAATAACTGATGCATGAAATGTTTTCTAAACTATATACTTCTAGTTCTAGGTTACTGGATCTGAAGCTTTTTTTTTGTTAAAAACTGCAGGGAAACCACTGTAGCAAAACTGCACTATGTTCAGAGGGGTTTTCCAATCTGGCATCCTGCTCTACACAACCAACCTCAGACTCCCACTTCAGGCTGTGGGTGGTTCTGCAGCAGCTATTTCTAGCTGAGCCTGTTAGAGGGACATTAGTGATAGGTGGAGGGGTTAAGAGTAGGGCACAAAGCTCTAATGTTTGTCATTAAGAAAGATGAACGAGCTCCTGTGTTGCTGCTAAGACACAGCCGGGTTGTCACCGTCATTCCGGATAAGGCTGCGGGAGCATAGGGAGGTGGCCGGTAAATAAACAAAGTTGTATAAATAAGCAGGACAAGGATAAGAACTGCCCTAGATCTGAAGTGAAGCTAAATCAGAACAGCAATGTATTTGTTAATAGTCTTTATTTACCTTTGCCTACATGTTTAAAGCTCATCAAAGTTGTGAGAGTTCCCCTTTTAAGGGGTTTTCTTACTACAGCGATTATGCTTTTACATGTAGGGAAAGGTAAATTAAGACTATTACCAAATAGATTGCGGTTTAGATTTTGATTTGGTCAGGAGTTGAACAATTTTTTCTCCTCTTAGGCTATGTTCACGCGGCTTATTTGCGGGGCGTAATTACGCCCCGCAATTACACCGTGCGGGCGGGGAGGGAGTAGGGGAGGGAGCAGGGGGCCGGCACTTCGCGGCCAAAAGGGCTTTCAATTACCAGCGGCACGTATACGCCGCTGGTAATTGACCTGTCACTTATCTCCCCGCCCGCCGTTTTCGCCGAGCAGGAAGAGAAGACGTAATCCATAGTTCTCTATGAGAACTGTGCATTACCGTAATGTTTGGGACGTATTCCAGCCGTAATTTGCGCACTCTGGCGCGTAATTACGGACTGAAATAGTCCTATTAAGCGTGG